>CM076574.1:754752939-754958779 GCA_034641835.2 Pinus albicaulis | reverse complement strand
CATCAACTATCAACTGATAAATTTCTCAAATTATGCACTGCATTCCCCAAATAGGCTATCCTTCACGGTTTGCCTAAGGCTGCCCAAAACTTCACATCGACCTTTCAAGCTCTAAATGTTTTTAAACCACTTCCATTTGTTCCAAAATGACCAAAATAGTCAATATATAGTTTTGATTCATCAAAAATAGCCTCTGGCTGCTCCGGTTTCGCCTCAATCACCTATCGGCACCCCCTGGCACTAGGGTTAATGAAAATGTCTCTACTGATTTTTCGACCTCTAAAAGTATTTAACACTTGCTTAAACCTCTGTAAATAGATTCATAATGATTTTTTTAGTCAAAAATTACCATTTTTTCACTGCATATGGTCTCAAACAACTCTTTCTAAGCCCTGCACTGCTACTGGCAAAAGCTGGCACTAATGACCCCTGGAACTTTACTGAAGCTTTTCGGCCTTCAAAAGTTCTCTACAGGCTCTAAAAAACATTTCATCAGATTCAAAACATATTAATTATCCAATTTAGACTATTGGAACTCTGGAAAAGGACTCTAACGCCTCTGGTTAGGACTCAAACTGAATTTGTCTCATGTTGGCCCTGATGGCTCCTTCATCTTCCCTGAAGAGAAAGCTACTGAAGATAACCTCCATTTGACCTCAAACCTATCCCAAAGTGCTCAAAAGGTCGAAGAGACTCAAAATTGACTAAAATTTCATCCAATTTGGTCAATAATGAGGAAGTTATGGCCTCCAAAAGAAAACTACCCAATGTCCCCCAAAAACCCCACTAAAAGTGGAGGAACTACCAGTTAAAAACTAAATTCGACAAGCTGGACTAAATTGGTGGAAGTGCTCAAAATTTGGCAGAAAATTTAGTGGTTACAATAAATGTTAACTGGCGGGGTCACATGTGACCTCCCTCCTGAACATTCGTTTAAACATTAAATTTGTTTGGGACGTGGCCACATGCCACGGTTTATATAACTGTTTCCCAACCATTACCATGTGGCATTAAAAACTTATGTGATGTGGTCACATGTCCACTGTCTTCTCCACCTAAACCGTTGGTTAAAATATTGCGTTTTGAAAAGCTCCAGGTCACGACCTCTAGGTCATAGTAGTTCGGCCTAATGTTTTCTGTCGACATGAATTTCATACAAAAAATACATAGTCGAACCAATGAATATTAAGAACCAACCCCCGTGGCACAATGGTAGAACGCTGCACCGTCTGTCATTTGGTCCGGGGTTCAACTCCCGTGGCCTCATAAAAAATTTAAATTGCCAAACCTCTCCGACCCGGGTCCACGTGGCAGCCTTCGGACAGGCCACGTGGTGCCCAATGATTGGCCAAAAATTCCCTAAGTCAACCAAACAACCAACCATATGTTGACACTTGTCGAGATCTAATTCACCCAAAGGGAATATTTTGGGGAATATTCTCGAGAATATTCTAAGGAATATTCTCGAGAATATTCTAAGGAATATTCTTGAAATATTCTTTTTTAAAAATTTCCAAAGTTAAAAAGTCAAACTTGGTCAACTGAAAAATGGAGTTGATTGGAGACTTCAAACCTCAATAAATTTTGCATACGACCTCAGTTTTGAGAACCATTCACAGTGCCAGAATCGTAGCGACGAGACCTTTCCGATCGGTCAAAATGCAACCACTTTTGAAGACTTTCATTTTTGGGCATTTTTTTAAAACTTGGACATAGCACTGTTTTGGGCTATATTTCACTGTTTAGTGTGAAAAAAAACCCATTTCTAGATATTTTATATCTTCTGAACCTAATGGAAGAGGTTTCAGAAAATTTTTAGAACTTCTAGAGCCCGAAAAGCTGAAGGGGAGTTCAAAGAGCCATAAGGGCTATCATGGAGAAGGCAGTATATTGGGTAATATTTCACTGTTTAGTGTAAATGGAATGGAATTTTTAGCTATTTCCTATCTTTTAAAACTGTATTTACAATTATTTTTGCATATTGAGGCATATTTACACTTGTATTTGCATTTTGAGCAATTTAATACAAGAGGGACATGCCATTTGGGAGGCATGGACCAACAGACGTAGCCTAGGAGGGGTGAACTACTCAAAAAATAACTGAGTAATGTGTTTGTGAGTTTATTTGCTATTTATTGTTGTTGTACAATGTTAAACAGTAAAATAATTTAATAAATCCTCACACAGAAACATGAATAACAAAGCTTGAAAGATTTGTTTAACCTGCAACTTAAGGAGAACCATTTGCACACAAAATTATATCTGTTTGGATACTTTGCATAGCATAACAAATAAAATCCATTTTAGATCAGGTTGGTATCATAAATTTTGGTAACAGTGAAATATAGCTCAAAATAGTGCCTTTTCCATGATGGCCCTAATGGCTCCTTCATCTTCCTCGAGGCAAAAAGTGCTGAAGATGGCCTCTGTTCGACTTGAAACCTATTCCAAACTCTTCAGAAGGTCGAATAGACCCAAAATTGACTAAAATTTTGTCCAATTTGGTTAAATAATGAGAGAGTCATGGCAAAAATAACATTTTTCCCAATATCCCTAAACAATGTCCACCAAATGTGGAGTAACTGCTAGATAAGAGTGCCAAAGTTGGCCGACCTCCGAAATTGTCGGACCCGCCATAAATGACGCCATTTCTTTAATTCTGGATTAGTTTAAATTAAACATGGATTATGGTGGTTTAAACAGTCTTAAAAACTAAGCGCGTTTTATGTGCTAATGATGGGTTTAAGGGCTAAACCATGTCTTAGTGGATAATTAAACTTCATTAAAAAAAATTCTGCCATTGCTGTTAACCCCTGGTCGCTAGGGCTTGGTCGCATGGAGCGTCGAGCTAGCCCTTTTTGGTTTTCCGCCATTTCATTTTTCAAAGGTTAAATATAAACCGTTACCTATAAGAGTTAAGCAACACGGTGTAGGCAGATTGGTAGAGCGCATGTGTTGGTAGGTGGGAGACCATGGTTCGATTCCTGCAAAGTCATAACAAATTTTATAACGCCAATTTTTCCATGACCCGTGGCCACAATAAATAAAGTCAAACCAACCTCCAATTCAATACTGCCACTTGTCAGCATAGGATTTGCTCAAATGGAATATTCTAGGGAATATTTTGGGGAATATTTTGAGGAATATTCTCAAAATATTCCTTAGAATATTCTTTTTTTATTTTTCCAAAGTTAAAAAGTCAAACTTGGTCAACTGAAAAAATGGAGTTTACTGGAGACTTCAAACGTTTTTGCATACGACCTCGGTTTTGAGAACTGTTCGCAGTGCCAGAATCGCAGCGACGAGACCTTTCCGGTCGTTCAGAATGCAACCACTTTTGAAGAATTTCATTTTTGGGCATTTTTTTTAAAACTTGAACATGATCTCTTGATCATGGGAGCTAGCCATGAAAGAAGAGATGGAATCCTTAATGCATAACCAGACTTGGGACTTAGTCAGGTTTCCTGCAGGTAAAACTACATTGCAGAATAAATGGGTTTACAGGCTGAAGGAAAAAGTTGGAGGAAAAAAAAGGCATAAAGCTAGACTTGTGGTGAAGGGGTTTACACAAAAGAAAGGTATTGATTTTGATGAAATATTTTCTCCTGTTGTTAAGATGATTTTAATCAGAACTATTTTAAGTCTTATAGTAGCGAAAGATTTACATCTTGAATAGTTAGATGTAAAGACAACATTTCTCCATGGAGATTTGGAGGAAGAGATCTATATGGAGCAACCAGAAGGATATGAGGTCAAAGGGAAAGAAAAATTAGTGTGCAGGTTAAAGAAGAGATTGTATGGCTTAAAATAGGCTCCAAGGCAGTGGTATCTAAAATTTCACAGGTTTATGTCTGAACAAGGTTATACTAGATGTAACTCTGATCATTGTGTTTATTTGAAAAAGAAAAATGATGTCAACTATATTATATTGTTATTGTATGTAGATGAAATGCTTGTTGCAGGGTCTAACATGCAGGAAATAAATGTGCTCAAAAGAAAATTGGCAAATTCATCTGCAATGAAGGATTTGGGAGCTGCAAAACAAATCCTTGGCATGAGAATAACTAGAGATAGGAAAAATCACAAATTAACACTATCTCAGTATGAGTACATACAAAAGGTGTTGAAAATATTTAATATGCAGAATGCAAAACCAGTTAGTACACCTTTTGCTAGCCATTTCAAATTAATAAGGAGATGTTCCCCAAGACCCAAGAAGAAATGGACTATATTTCTAAAGTTCCATATGCATCAGTAGTTGGAAGCTTAATGTATGCAATGTTCTGCACAAGGCCTGATATTACACATGCAGTGGGAGTTGTAAGAAGGTACATGAACAATCCAAGAAAAGAACATTGGATGGCAGTAAAATGGATTCTTAGATATTTGAGAGGTACCACAAATCAAGCATTATGCTTTGGTGGTTCAAAAATTTCTCTATAAGGATATGTTGATTCAGATATGGCAGGTGACAGAGATAACATGAGGAGCACTACAGGATATGTATTTACTGTAGGTGGAACAACTGTCAGTTGGGTTTCAAAAATCGAAAGTGTTGTTGCACTTTTAACAATAGAAGCAGAGTATGTTGCTGCTACAGAGGCTAGTAAAGAAATGATTTGGTTACAAAGGTTTATGGATGAATTGGGTAAGAAGCATGATATGGGCACGTCATACAGTGATAGCCAAAGTGCCATTCATCTTGCAAATAACTCAGCATTTCATTCCAGGACTAAACACATATAGCTCAAGTAACATTTCATACGGTCAGTATTGGAAGATGGACAGTTGAAGCTGGAAAATATACACACTAGCCAGAATCCTGCAGATATGCTAACAAAAGTTGTAACCATGGAGAAACTGAGATTATGCTTAGTTTCAATTGGTCTTCAAGGATGACGATGAATATGAGAAACAGGCAGGTCCAAAAAGGAGTCATTTTCCAACAAATGAAGCATCGGTGGAGTTTCTACAATCAGCCTCCAAGTGGGAGATTGTTGGGTGTGGAGCCTAGTTATCTTGTTTATTTTTGTATCACAACATTGGACCCCTATACCTTAATGTGACAGAAATGCCTCCCGTAATTAAACGCTTCCTAGGGGGTCTAGGGGGGGCAACTGCTAAAAACTGATGTAAAATTTCTTGGTAAAAGTATAGTAATTTCTAGTCAATCTGGGTCTTTCATTAGGCGGATGATCTGACACTATAAGTTATGTTTAATTTAGGGTTTTTTTCCCTAGAAGGTAACCCCTCGCTTGTATGAGGGAATTGTATTGCGGCTGTGTATTGTATGTATATTCTCAGAGCGAGAAACAAATAAGGAGACTGTGAGAGAGAACAAAGGATATTATAGCGGATCTGCTGTAGGTTGTGTCTCTTCATTTTGCTGGATAATATAAAGGAAGGACTGGCTGTTCGAGGTGGACGTAACCCAAACTAGGTGAACCACATATATATGTGTCTCTCTGCTTTTATGTGTTTTGTGTGCTTGTGTTTTCCGTATATTTTATGTGTCACATTACTCTGTAATATATAATTTTCTAACAGGTTCCAAGAAGCTTCAGTGGAAACTGACGACAACATGACATCGTAGTACAACATGGCACATGGTAGGCAAATTCAATGTTATTAGGTGGCCTAGTGGGCCAAATTTGGGTGACATGTGTCTCCACTAAGTAGTTTCCACGTGGTGGAAAATGATGTCATATCAGAGATCGACATATCAGAGGATGAGAACATCGTAACTTCTGTGAAAATGGTTTTTGAAATGTTATGGTAAAAGGGGCTTCCTATGTATGTTTTGGCACATGGTTGTGAGATTTCAAAGAACAAAGGGCATAGAGAATTTAACAAATGGAGTCAAGTATATCAGGGAATTCAATTTTGTATGTCACGGTATTGTGTGTCTCCAATGGAGCAGTAAAAGGAATTGAATAAGAATGGATGGGTCAGCAATTAAGGTTTGAATGCATTATCTCAGAGTTGGTAGTTGCAGAGAAGAAGCCTGCAACAATGCACTAAGGACACGATCATTTAATAGAAAATTCTCGTCCCATTCACGCCTTTGAGAATTAAATAAAAGAGGGAAGCAGAGCTTCTGTTCCTGTATACTTTCCAGATCTGATGGGAAATAAATAGGCATGGGAATCTCCTATAACGCAAATAAATAGATTGTGAATTAAGGCTCAACATGGAAGGGTAAACAATGAGGCTGTAGATATTTTAAAAGCCCATTCCTGTGAATGAAATGAATGGAAGAACTCAATGTGCAGGCACAAAGGAAGCATAGTAAGTCACACAAAGAAGCAGTTGAGTGATGTTTGTACGGATGACAGAAAGAGGACTGTGTTGTATGAAGCAATGAAAAAAAACCAACGAAAACCTTTGTGTAAGTTAGAGAAAAAGAGTATTGTTGAATTTACTAAGTGGTTAATGTCGTGGGAGCGCAGTGGTAGTGCTGAGTGAGAGAGCATAGAGTTTGAGCTATGGAGAAGCAATAAAGGATGTGTTGCGAGAAAACAAAATGTTTATCACATGTTATGCTGATTAGATTACAAAAAGTGCGATTGTGCACGACTAGAAGAGTTGGTGTTTCAGCAGAGGACCGAGATTAGAATGCAATTCTGTGAGATAGTGGTTTGGTATTTATCTTATCTATAAATGCCTCTATTTTTAGTTTGAAAATTGTATGAAATAGTAGAAAAAAGGTAGTAGAAGGTGGTGGCCTATATTCAAAGAGGTTGGTGCCTCTTGGCAAGTTGGTGCTTGCTATCCAAAGGGGGTTGGTGCCTTCAGTGAGTGGGTGCTCACAAAAAAACTTATGTAATTAAGTGGGTGCTTAATTTACATCTTAAAACAACAAAAAATTGGCTTTTACCTTTTGGGTTTCCAAGTGAAAAATACCTGTGTCAATGTGTGTATGTGCTGATCTTCATAACTATTGATTGAACATCTAAATGCTCATGTTGTAATGCTTATTTACTTATGAATGAATTCTCTCATAAATAACATATGGTAGAGGGATGAAGTAAGAATATATTCAAAAGAAAAATTTAAGTAATCACACAAGTACTGATCCCCCCCTCCTCAATAATTCCTTATTCCAACACAAAAGAGAGAGAGAGAGAGAGAGAGAGAGAGAGAGAGAGAGAGAGAGAGAGTGTTTTGAAATTGGAGGATAACTTCTCCTTCCTAAAAATGATCGTTCACTTAAAATTTGCAAGGAAAAACGGGTCTTAACACAAAACATGTTTTTCAAAGGTCTCTTCACGGTTACGAGTTAATTTTCACATGTAAACTTAAACATAAGTAACATCACATCAGATATGTCATACAAGCATATGTGAAGAGCACAAAAAATTATTTTGCGATAGAGTTCACCCCTCCTAGGATACATCTCCAGGAATTCCAACATAGCTAGCCCGATCCATATATTTAGTGTAAAAGGAGTAAATAAAATTTTACTGATGAAACATGTGGCTATTTCCCCTTCAAGGAAATGTTCTTCTGCAAATAAATATCACAAAAACATCATGAAAACCTACAATCATCATGAAAACTTTAGCAACACAATCCGTCTCCTAAAAATACCCTATACTCCAACTGAAATTGAGTATACATGAGAATAAAAGCACTTCAATTCCACATTTAAGGAAAAAAATAGAACTTTTATCAACATGATGTAGAAAATTGAATAATTGATATATTATTCACCGAGATTCTCCTGATCACACACTATTTTAGCTTCATGCACAATACAAAATCTCTTCTACCATAGATCATTACATGCGGAAATAAAATCAATTGCATGCACACATTAAAACCACAAACAATCACACATATGAACACATTATTTAATGGGAAAGCTTAAAGCTGAAAACCCCAACTATCTGTATATTATATGTCATGGAGATCATGTAACAATCATAGTACAAAGCTCCTCACAAGCTCTCAGCACCACCTCCAATTGCTACACACTATCAAGCTAGATCTAGCAAAACACATGCTCCAATCTTTTGCCACTTGATAGCTAGCCTCTATTGCGTAATTAATGCTATGGGATGGCTTCATTAAATAGATAAACCACCTGGCTTGAACTGCGCAATCCTCATGGGCTACTCCACCTATCTGTGTGTTGCAAATAGCAACTGTATAGTCACAACTGATAGTTAACCTGCTCTTTCACCTATTTCTGCACTGGTCTCCACTGAAACTGTCCATGCAATGAAGTTAAATGATGCATTCTTTAGTTGATTAATGAGTTTATAATTAGTGAATTAATTAATAATTAATTCACACCACTCTCACTAATTGTATCAATTAGTTAAGCTGAATACAAATAGCTCAACTATGTTTAGATTAGTTAAACTGAATACAACTCCACTAACTTCCTCAATCAACTCCACCAAACTCTGTCACATGAGTTCTAA
The DNA here is from genome assembly GCA_034641835.2 of Pinus albicaulis. Classification (NCBI taxonomy): domain Eukaryota; kingdom Viridiplantae; phylum Streptophyta; class Pinopsida; order Pinales; family Pinaceae; genus Pinus; species Pinus albicaulis. Next base: position 754,950,350 of record CM076574.1, on the reverse strand, counting down.
CTGAAGTATCCATGCAATAGCTCCACATAACCCTCGGGAATAGCGTAATTCCTTCTGTCAGCTCCTGTGCCACATCTGTGCACTTAACTGAAGTGCTCCAAGAGAATAAGATAATGTTTAGAGTCTAAATATTATTAAGAGCTAATAATATTCGACATATCTATTTTTAGATTGGAAATCTAAAAATAGATTCCGCCCAGTATGTCTAAAAATAGAATTCCATATATTTTTTCCGACTTGACCAACCATCCACAAATAGCATCCTGCAACTCATAGAACATGATCCATATATCTAAAAATAGACATAGTCTAAAAATAGACTTTGCGCCAAAAATAGCCTGCGGGCCCACTTAGTGAAGGCGACTCCTTTCCACTAAGCTCATCATCTTGTTGCAATCTCAACACTCCCTCTCAACAAGATAAGGATTATTTGCAACCCCTATCCTGCCCCTGTGGTATTCGAATTTGCTCCTGGTGAGCGCCTTCGTCAAGATATCAGCATCCTGATCCTCCATGGGAATGTATGAAAGTAACATGATCTTCCGCTGCACACAATCTCTGATATGATGATACCGGATGTCAATGTGTTTAGATCTATCATGAAATACTGGATTAACCGAGATTTTGATGCAACTCTGATTATCACAATAAATCACAGTAGGCTCTAAGTGTGAACCGAACAACCCGACCAGGATCTTCCTCATCCATATAGCCTTGCATGCAGCCAAACTCGCTGCCATATACTCAGCCTCTGCTGAACTGAGTGCCACGGATCTCTGCTTCCTGCTGTACCAAGAAACTGTTGTCGACCCGATACTGAAAATCCCTCCAGATGTGCTCTTTCTGTCCATTGGGCTCCCTGCCCAATCTACATCCGTGAGGCCACATAGCTTCACCTCATCCGACTGTCTATACCACAATCCATATCCCGATGTGCCTTTGAGATATCTCAATACATGCTTCCCCGCCTTCCAAAAGAGCTTGGTAGGCTTAACCATAGCTTGTGAAAGCTGGTTAACAGCATAGCATATGTCGGGTCGTGTATTGACCAGATACATAAGAGACCCCACCAACTGTCGATAAACAGTGGCATCCACTACCTCCGTCGAAGTAGCATCCTCCTTCCTCCATCCACCAGGAAGAGGAGTATCAACAGGCTTGCAGCCATGCATGTTGAACTTCTCCAGTATCTCCCGGGCATACTTACCCTGAGAAACAAACAGTCCACCACTGCGTTGCCAAATTTCCAATCCCAGGAAATAATGAAGGAGGCCCAAGTCCTTCATCTCAAACTCTTTTGCAAGATCCTCCTTGCATGAGAGTATCAACAGCTCATCACCTGTCAAAATCAAATCATCTACATAAAGTAAAATGATCAGCAACTTACCCTCCACCACAATCTAGTATAGGTTAGGATCCGCCTCACTCTTGGAGAATCCAAGTCCGGTGAAATAACTGTCTATTCGTGTGTACCAAGCACGAGGTGCTTGTTTCAACCCATACAATGCTCTCTTGAGCCTGCACACATGCGACTCGCTGCTGAAGATCTCAAAACCTTCGGGCTGCTCTATGTACACCTCCTCCTCAATGAATCCGTTGAGGAACGTAGTCTTCACATCCATCTGATGAATGTGCCACCCCATCTGCGCTGAGAGAGCAAGAATCGTCCGTATGGAAGAATACCTTGTGACAGGTGCAAAGGTCTCCTCATAATCGATCCCCTCTATCTGTGAAAAGCCTAGGGCAACAAATCTTGCCTTGTACTCATCCACGCTCCCGTCAGCTGCCTGCTTCACTTTATAGATTCATCTCGAACCCACCACTGATTTCCCCTCCGGTCTCGGGACAATCTCCCATGCACTGTTTCTGACAATCGAATCATACTCTTCCACCATGGCATCTACCCATGCGGGATCCTCCACAGCTTCCTCGAAAGAGGATGGCTCCATCACGATACACTTGCTCATCAGAGCCATGTATCCAGTAAATCGGTCAGGTGACCGTCTCTGTCCGCAGACCGTGATGTAGGTTGTATCACAACCTTCTCTGCATCTTGAGCCAGTCGCTCAGCTTCTGTAGTGCGCTTCCTCCCTCTGATGGTTGGCGCTGCCTGAGTGGTCTCTTCCACTCCATGAACCTAATCTTGTGGCTGATCCACATCCTGAGACTCATCCTTAGGAACTAATAGCTCCTCATCTGCATGCAAGTGTGGCTCCCTCTCAAGCGAACACTTAATGGCTTTCTCCTCATGAAATTTGATATCCCGTCGCACAACAGTCTTGCGACTGTCTGGAAAATACACACGATAGTTGTGGGGCGTATCAGTGTACCCCACAAATATCCCAACCTCTACAGTCGGCTCCAGCTTCTTCCTGGCATCCTTCGTCACATGAATGTAAACAGGTGAACCAAAAATCCTCAAATGGGAAATATCAGGCCTCTTACCAGAAAACGCCTCCTCGGGTGTACTCATGCCAAGTATCTTGTCAGGACAACGGTTCTGCACATATACTGCATTATTGCATGCCTCCGCCCACAAGTGAATGGGTAGGCCCCGATCATGCAACATCGCCCGTGCAGCACCCACGATCGTTCTGTTCTTCCGCTCAGCAACCCCGTTCTGCTGTGGGTTATGAGGTGCTATGAGCTCTCTTCGAATTCCTTCTGCGCTGCAAAAGTCCTTGAATTCGCTAGAGATGAATTCACCACCATTGTCGCTCCTAAGAGCCTTCACCTGCTTCCCTGATTCTTTCTCAACCAGTGCCTTGAACTCACAGAACTTTGAGTATGTCTCGCTCTTCTTCTGCATGAAGAATATCTAGCACTTACGAGAAAAATCATCAACAAATATCACATAATACCTGTGCTTTGCTGTCGAAGCTACTGAGAAAGGTCCACACACGTCTGTGTGAATTCTCTCAAGGATCGTCATGGCGCAAATATTCCCTTTCCTCTCGTGGAAAGGTGGATTTCACAAATTTTCCCAAGGCAGTATCCGCACCGATCTGACCGTGCAAGAGTACCCTGTGAAGCTCAAGATAACCCATCGCGCATCTTCAAAGCTCCATGGTGAAGGTGGCCCAATCTTCTAAGTGTCACAACTCGCCATCCCGGCTCCCCACCCCTTCCTCGCCCACCGCCATTGCTGCGCAACCATCTACCCGCAATCGACAAAGGTTCTTAGCTCGAACTCGAAACTCCCTATCCTTTGGGTCTCACCAGTTTCCTTACTGCCCAGGAAAGCCTTTCCCTCGCTAAATACAACATCATATCCCTTGTCTTCTAACATTGCCACAGAGATAATATTCTTCTTCAATCCTGGAACATGCATCACTTCCTTCAATACGAAGGGTTTACCAGACTCCCTCTCAAAGGAAATGGTACCGATACTGGTCGCACTGTATCTACCATCAACGCCCATCTCGATGTGCACTCCAAGATCTTTCTTATCCAGATCAGTAAACAAATCTCGATCTCCTGTCATGTGAAAAGACGCACCATTTTCTAGAAACCACACTGATCCCACCACACTTGAGACCAAGCATGCGATCAGTGAAAAATCCAGCTCAAACTGTGAGGCTAAGGCCTCTCCAGCTGCAGATCCAACAGCCTGCTTATTTTTCTTCTTCTGCGGACAATTTGTGGCATAATGTCCGTGTTGGTGACAGTGAAAGCACTTCACCTTGGACATGTCCTGCTTCTTGCCTTTCACACCGGAATGAGAATCTTTCTTGATCTTCTCTTTCTTTTCTTTGGTAGCCAAAGCGCAATTCTCTTCATCAGAGTTCTTTGATGAAGATCCGTCCCTGGTACTTCGCCTTATCTCCTCTTGCACAAGATTCGACCAAAGTCGCTCCCATCCTGGCAATTTCTCCCGACCATTGACAGAGTCCTGATAGGAATGCCAACTCTTCGGAAGCCCAAGGAGAGCCAAGCTCACCAAGTCCTCGTCATCTACAGTCACCCCCACACTTCCCAGCTCATCCCTGCATTGGATGAAATTCGTGAGGTACTTGGGCATACTGTCGCCTTTCTCCATTTTTATGTTCCTGAGTTTATCCTTGAGCGCCAACTTCCTCTGGTCGCTCTTGCTTTGAAATAAATCTATCAAAGCTTTCCACATCAAGAATGGAGAAGATTTACCATGAAGGTTGGACACTATGTGATCCTTCACACCTTCCAACAGAATCCTTCGACACTTTGTTGTCTTCTTTTGCCATGCGTCAAGTACGGCAGCATCACTAGAAGTAGGCTTTGGAATTTCTGCATCTATGAACTCCTTCAACCCATTTTCATCCAGCACCGCCTCCATCCTGTCCTTCCATGCAATATAATTCGAGCTGCCCTCAAGGGCATACTCCAATCGCAATCCGTTGAAAGACATCTCAATTTCGACACCAAGAAAACACTGCTGCAAATTCGAATTCCACCAGCACAAAACTCAACCGCTTCAATGTTTTGCAATTGCTCCAATGATCAATATCGCTTTGATACCATGTATAAATTTGAATAACTAATATATTATTCACCGAGATTCTCCTGATCACACACTATTTTAGCTTCATGCATAATACAAAATCTCTTCTACCATTGATCATCACATGCGAAAATAAAATCAATTGCATGCATACATTAAAACCACAAACAATCACACATATGAACACAATATTTAATGGGAAAGCTTAAAGCTGAAAACCCCAAATATCTGTATATTATATGTCATGGAGATCATGTAACAATCATAGTACAAAGCTCCTCAAAAGCTCTCATGCACACCCTCAATTGCTACACACTATCAAGCTAGATCTAGCAAAACACATGCTCCAATCTTTTTCCACTTGATAGCCAACCTCTATTGCGTAATCAATGCTATGGGATGGCTCATTAAATAACATAAACCACCTGGCTTGTATTGCACAATCCTCATGGGCTTCTCAAATTATCTGTGTGTTGCAAATAGCAACAGTATAGTCACAACTGATAGTTAACCTGCTCTTTCACCTATCTTTGCACCTATTCTGAATAAAACCGGCCCATGCACCGGTTAACGATGTATCATTTATTCGATTAATGAGTTTATAATTAGTGAATTAATTAATAATTAATTCACACCACTCTCACTAATTGTATCAATTAGTTAAACCGGATACAAATAGCTCAACTATGTTTAGATTAGTTAAACCTAATACAACTCCACTAACTTCCTCAATCAACTCCACCAAACTCCGTCAGCATGAATGAATCGAAGTATCCATGCAATAGCTCCACATAACCCTCAGGAATAGTGTAATTCCTTCTGTCAGCTCCTGTGCCACAGTTGTGCACTTAACTGAAGTGATCCAAGAGAATAAGATAATGTTTATAGTCTAAATATTATTAAGAGCTAATAATATTCGACATATCTATTTTTAGACTGGCAATATAAAAATAGATTCCACCCAGTATGTCTAAAAATAGAAGTCCATCTATTTTTTCTGACTTGACCAACCATCCACAAATAGCATCCTGCAACTCATAGAACATGATCGATATGTCTAAAAATAGACATAGTCTAAAAATAGACTTTGCGCCAAAAATAGCCTGCGGGCCCACTTAGTGAAGGCGAATCTTTTCACTAAGCTCATCATCTTGTTGCAATCTCAACACATGACATAGTGAGAAAAGTAAAGATGATATAAACCCTATAAGTAATAATTGCTGCAGTAAAATTTTAAAGGTAAGAAAACCCCTACAAGGCCTTCTCTATGCTCAAACACCTTCAAGAACTGCTCCAAAACACTGATTGATCCACATACGCGTTGTACATGAACCTACAAAAAGTATCCTTAGATGTGCTAAAAGAAGAAAATAGAGGTCACCATTGGATCCAAAATGTACAAAAACACCTAAGTGGACTCTTCTTGAGCTCAAATTGGCCAAAAAATCACAAAGATATGGCTCTACAAGCTCTCCATGTAGTTTTGTTGTTATCTGTTTTGCAAATCGTACCAACAGACTAATCGTCCTACAATTCCACCATGTTTTCCGCTAATGAGGTGAAAATTTCACTCTCCAATGGTGCAATTTGTTGGAAACTTAAATTTCCCAATAACCCCTTAAGGGCGAAAAATCAGGCCATGGCTGCGGGCTGGGCCTTAATGCCTGCCCCCATCGACTTAGCCCTTTGAATGTTGGTCATGTGGTCCCGTTGGCATCCGTGGGGCCAAGAGTTGGGATAAAAACTTTCTCTTCCCATTGGACCTCTGAACTCCATACGTCATGGTCATTTAGGTGGCCATAAGGCTTGGGGTTGGCCCCCATCATAAGCGACCTCCACCAAATGCTTTCCCAAAGTTTTATGCAAGCTCATATAGTCATAGGCTAGGGCCACCCTAATCCCTTCTCCATAAGCACTCTATTTTGGTACCTCCTCTTGGTTATGTGGGTAGATACATGACCAGGGGTCGGACTAAGGTCCCGAGCCCCCTCCCTTTTCGCGTTGTGGGTCATGTGTTGACACCGTGACTGGGGGTTGGGGTTGGCAGCCCGACCTTTCCTCCCAAACATGCTCCACTGAAATCATATATAGGGGTTTTCCCCTATGGTTAATAAGAACTACCATAGGGCACAACGGTAAGGCATTGTATTGTAGATTTAGAGGTCGGGGGTTTGATCCACCCGACCTATATCCGACCATTGCCAAAATTTAATATGATCTCAGGGTGCCACATGACATGCCATGACTAGGCCACATGGCACCATTTCATTGGTCCATGAATTAACAACATAAACCAATCATAATTCACCCACGTGCTCAAATATGATGAGGCCACTTGTCAGCCTCAGGTTGGTTTGAGGGTACACAGTCTGTTAGCCTCACTCTTATGTGAGAAAAAAAATTCAAAGTCCAGAAATAATTAAATTAATTAAATCATGAAAATTAGGAATTTATTCCTAATTTTCTACATTGATTTTGTTCCTCTCAATTAGGAGTTAGTTTAGGCCTAGTTGGTTGAGATATTCTCTTAAACTAGTTAGGCTCCTAGATTAGTGTGTTCTTGAGATATTTTCTCAACCAAAGTTTCCAAGATAGACACACTATCTTGAGACAAATTTCCTCTTGTATTTATATTTGTATTATACACATTATTTTGATAAGGAGAATGAGAGGAATGTAGTGAGGCTCTCAAGCCTTTTCCTCCATGTTTATGTCTCTGATAATTTAGTGTGTTTATTAATGTTTATTTAATCTCCTTCATGTGGTATCAGTGCATCAATGGTTTTGCGGGCATGATATTTTCCTTTGAATGAAAACATGTATGCATATAATGGAGGGTTGAAATCTATGTGTAAATATTCTTGGGTATAGAGTAAATATGTTTTGAGGAGGCTGAAAACTATTAAGTTCAGAACTCGTGTTAGCATTTGAATGTTACAATGCACACCGTTATTAATTGTTTAGTGGACCACTCCAAAAACACTTTCATCAGATCCCTGGTGTGGAGCTAGACAGGTGTGATGAGCGTGGAGAAGCGGAAAATTGTGATATATGAGCTCACTTCTTCTTGGCCATGATTTATTTAATCACAACCATCATTGATATTATCTGTGTTCGCTGAAGTTTCGGTGACCTTAGCAGTATTACAGTGCATGGTCTTCTGTTTGTTGCTGATATGTTTGTGCAATATTTTCCTGGATCTGTCATGAAACCTGCTTATTGAGCCATTTGTAATCTTCATGCAAAGCCAACTCCTCTTCTTCATACTTATTAAGGTGACGAGTAGTCCATATCACCATAGTTGAAGCGACCATCATCAAACATATTTACTCCACTCTAATCGAAACATAAATACAACAAGAAGTGAAAAATCCTAAAGGAAATAGATCAGGTCACTCACGCGCAACAGATCATATGTTTCCTTCCTTCCTTCAAACCCTTCTAGTCGACGTAATGGATAACGAGTAAAACATGAAATTTTCCAGCCAACGTAGCATAATATGGTAAGTTTCTAGAACGTGGATTATGAGAATACGTGGATTGGTTTTCACCATTTCATAGACTCTGTTTTGAATAGTTGATTCTTTGGAGTGCCTTGTGTTGGACATTGAAATTAGTGGCATGGATTGATTTTCTTTATGTTCTTGAACCAACAATATTTCAGAGGCTAGAAGATGGAACGTACAAACTTTCTTGCCGCAATTTCTCCTAGCACCAAAACTTCTATTACACACTCGAATCCTTTTCCACTTTTCTTTCTCGAGTTGTGATTCATGATTTCTCCACTCGTTCTACTTCTTTTTTGTTTTTGTTTTTTGTTTTAAATCGCTACTCTTTATCACTTCTCTACTGAATACTACAAAACATAAACAACCCTGGAGGTGGAAGAGCATAAGAGGTCATTAGCGGTTGTGCGACGACTCTACGTTGTGCTGGAGGTGGGAGATTCTGAGAAAATAAAAAATAAAATTGTGAAATCTGACTTAGAATGGTGATTCCAGGATCCCCCATCTTGTCAAAATCTCATGCAAATTCTCATTGACCACGTTGTTGAAGGATTTGAGGAATCACCCTCTGGAGGAAAGGTAAAATTTATAAAGAAGAAGCCAATGGAAGCCAACGTAAGCTAACAGAAGCCAACATAAGCTAGCACTTAGTCAGCGTGAGGAAAAATTCCAGCCGAGCCCACATGAGTCAGCGTGAGGGCCCCAACTCTAAATGAAACATGCAATTTTTTAGTTGAAGTAAAAGTGTTTCTGCGATATCCTCTAGTGACATTCATTTTCCATTATTTGAATCCTTATGAATGTGTATTCCTTTGTGTGTGTTGCGAAAAATTCATGAATTTATCATTCACTATGTGTGATCAGTGTATTTAAGTCACATGCAAGAGAGTTGGTATGGAGATGAATGTCATGGAGTTCATCCTGGTTAGGATTTGGAGCCAGCGTCTGAATCTGTGCTTGATTTATGAGAGAACTTCATAGTGAGTGCGACAAGCCTTTGCACATGAGTATTATTTAAATTACAATATGTAGATATGTAATGTTCCCAATTTTAGCCTCAAGATAAAATTGAACATTATAGTTGCACATTTTATTTTTGATTAATAAAATGGGCAAGGAGACACCTTAGCCCCTTTTTGATGAAGAAATAACACTCCTAATGTGAAAGGGGAGTGAATAAAGCAGCTGAAATAAACATCAAGGGTGTGAATGGAACCCAACTCACTTGATTATTCACCATTGACCAAAGTCAACAACGCTGCCCAAGGAGGAAGAGGCTTCCTAGAGAAACTGCACAGTTTTGGAGGGAAGACACTTTCATGAGGGTGGAAACCCTAATTGGTGGGGACCATGATGGAGAGGAGTTCTCTCACTTTATATGGAGGATATGGCAGACCATTTTCATTATGTTATGTTTTAGATTTCAGACAAGGGTCTGCAAAAGATTGCATCCCCGGGCTGTTTAGCAGGGTGATGGTGCCCTCGAGCACTAGGGTGTTCCTGATCAAGAATCCATACCTCTTCCTCAAGGAAGGATGAGGATTGAGCTACATTTCCTCAATCTAGAATTGGCCATAGCTACATTCATCTTCTACAATGTTATTTCTGCAGCAGAGAGGACGTTGTGTTGCTAGGTGCAGCAAGAGAGGAACTCATGGAGTCTCTCTTGTCTAGTTTTCTTCAGTGGAGGAGTGATATATTCATTGGAGGAGCTGCAAGGAGGATTCCCAGGCTGTATTTCAGATTAGTGGCATGAGGCCACACTTCCATCATCTCCCACTGCGCAGTCCATGGAGGAAACTGCGTTATTTTGGAGGAGGCAGTGAGAGAGGGGTTTCTAGAGCTTCAAGGAGGATGTTTATGAGACAAAGTGATCAAAACTTTGTATTAGAGACATGATCAGAGGAGGGAATCTACATTTCAGATCAGCCATAGCCTCATTCTTATTTTTGTTTAGTTGTAGTAACAACTCAGTTGTCACATTTTGTGTTTCTCTAGCATTTCTAGCAATCTTCATAGATTGGGTAGAAATATTGTATTTCAGCCCATTTCCTTGCTATTGGGATATTTATTGTATTCCTTCAGCCATATGTACATTTATTAATATTCATCAGCTTATACCTTCATGTACTCAGCGTAGTTGCAACTACTCCGGCATTTTATGGAGTTTCAACAATTCTTGTATTACATTGCTTATTCATTGAGGGTTGGTTCTTAAAGTTTGAGTGGCTTGTCCCTAAACTATTCTTTGTATATTTCTGCTGATATATCATAATATATTGATGGCTGTAGTATTTCCCTCTTATGGTATGTTCAGATTTGCAGAGTTCAGTGTTCATGTTCTTATGTTGCTGTAAGCTCTCTCATTGAGCATTATTTTAGACACCTAGATTGGGGAGATCTGAATAACCCATCTAGAGTGATTTCTTTGAGCTCATTTTCTGTAGGGAAGTTTTATTAGAGTTTTTCTAGGGAATCCTAGTGCTGGTTTCTCTTATTTATGCAATAGCTTCCTTATACAGCGTCCGCAAGGACCCTGTAGCAGAAATTCCCGAGGTGGAATATTGCATATCCATAGACAGAGTCTGTGAAGGGCCAGATAGCCACATGATTTCTCCCTTATTTGGAAGGAGTCACATCTTGTAAATTCCCCAACAGAAAATCTCTAAAATGCACTTGCAGTGTCTCACTGAAGAAGGAAAATGGAACATCTTAAGATGTTCTCGATGGAGCAGCATGTTCATGAAAAAGGGACATTACAGTGCTATCAGAGCATGATCTTGGCTCAGCTTGTACCCAAGATCTATTTCCATCAGCAAGAGGAGCTTCTCTCCAAGGAGAGGAGATTGATAGAGGAAGCAAGGAAAGAGAAATGATGGAAGAGGAGGTTTCCTTTCTTCTTTTCCAAGAGATTATTGAAGATCTTGATGAAAGGGAAATTTGAAATTTTTTTCTGAGAAGGGTTTGTTGATGAGACAAATCCTATCTACTCTCATGGAGGGTGTGAGCATTCAGCCACACATGCAGATCCACAGCGCAGTACATTTCCCATAGCTACTGCAAGAAGGGTGGAGGAAAAAGTTGAAGGCCTTTGGAGGAGTAGCGCTGCAAAATCAAAGGTATGATTCATAATAATTGATTTCAGAGTTCTATTTCATGTTCTCATGCAAATGAGAGATCATATGTTTCAGTCACAAAGAGTTTTGCAAAAGGGGATTTGTGAAAACCAATGAGAAGCATGGTGTGACAAATCTACAAACACTTTGCATGCATGAAGGGGAACCATGGAACAAAAGATCATTCCATCTTTCTAGAGGGGGAGAAATCAGGAGAATGACTTGCTAGAGGAAAGACCCCCATTGTATGAAGGGCATTCTTCCATTTGTGAGGGTGTGGAGATATTACTCTCTAAGGAAGGCCAAGGCCTCTCATTGAGGAGGAGACACACTCACATGTTGGTAGAGAGGAGGTGCATAGAAGAATCTACAGCGCTGCACCATTGGAAGGAGAAGAAGATCAAAAGGATCAGCATGAAGGGATGATGAAAATTCACCCTTATCTATTTCAGAGATTCTCTTCACATAGGAGAGGGACTGCACTGCGCAGTAGAGAGAGAGAGGACCTTTCATTCCTCTCATATATTCAGTCCACTTCCTATCTTGATGTCTCACTTTTGGAGGCTTTCCATTTGGGAGGCCACATGATCTAGAAATGTTGAGAGGCATCATATAATTTGGTTCACCACTCTTTGGATTCCGGAGGGGTAGAGGCATTATAGGAGTCCATTACAGTGCAGAGAGTTTGGGGATGAGCACAAGGAGGAGGGATACACTCTCTCATTTTCAGTACCACCAATTCTCTTTAGTGCACTGTGCAGACATAGTTGCTGTATGGATGGAGGATAGCATCTTCATGATGCCGGATGACTACTCCATGGATTTTGTGAGAGAGAGGTCACTTCCTTTTGGTAAGAACTCTTTCATGCATTAGAGTAGATGGAGACCACTCATGCTTACATTGCCCAGGATCGGGAGATTATTTGGAGATGATAGTCTCTCATGGGAGGTTTATTTTTAGAGATCATCATTTCTTTAAGCATGAGCAGCTGCATGATGGGCATGGAAGAAACTTGGAGGGTGACTTTGACATGAGGGGATGTCAAGGTAGCAGGCAGCAGCGTGATGGACCACCACATTGCAGAACACTGGCGCTGTCTATGTGGAGGATTGATCCATGTTGGAGGACTCAACTTCTGGTTGAGAGGTCCCAGGATCTTGGTGCATGCATGATTTTTGGATGGCCTTGATGGATATGGCAGATACTTAGTGGATGATATGATCATCTATCATCATGGCAGACTCTTCTTGGCTAGAATTTCTAGTCTCAAGGAGAAATTGTTTGCATGCAGCACATGAGGACTTCCTAGCTATGCACTTGGATGCATACTTTGCCTTGCTAGAGGAGTTCACTTTGGAGGGCATTCATCATGATCTTCATCAGCATATGGATAGATGCATATCCCAGTTGTTTTGGAGAGGTTGGCACAACCATTCCCTTACTCATTGGAGGACAGGGAGAACATTCAGTTGAGCCATTTCAGCTCAAGAGCTCTAGTGCATGATGGAGGAGGTATAATTCCATATTTTGCATTGTACTTCTTTTCATTGATTGAGGAGCATGATGTCTCAAGGAGGCTTGTTCCTTCTTGCATTTTTCTTGAGGATGTACTTGCAGCTACTTGTAGCCTTGATTTTGGCTATTTTTGTGATGGTTGTGGGGGAAGCCACATGCTTCTTCGTGTGCACCATTGGCACCAAATGGTAATTTCATGTTTCCATCTTATGAGGAGATACTATGGCAGAAAACAAGTGGCTAGTACAACACTTGTTACTTTTTATTTGGAGGCAGGCCAAGAAGGCACTACGCAGGTTCCATAAGTGGAACTTTGAACCACTCTCCGGTTGTCATTTGACAGCTTGCTTTTATTGTATATTGCTCCATGTATTTCTGATGTTTGTACACTCATGAGGATAATTATTTGGAGAGTATTATATGTACAGCCCATTGGGAGCATGATTCTCCCTATTGTATATGTCTTATCTTGCAGGATACACCATGGGCATACCATGAATGCCACATTGTTACTTACTCTTCTTGTGGGAGAAACCACTTGGAGGATTTGAGGAGGCATATCATGGCTGATTTTCTTGATGGGGTGGCTTGGGCCATTCTTGGAGGCCATACTATTTTAGCCCAAGGACAGAGGAAGCCCCATGAACACTTCAAATGGAGAGAGGGCCATCATGAGAAGCACAAGCATAACTCTCCATTCATCCCGAACACATTGCAGAAACTGCGGGTTGAGATTTCTACTTGGATGATTGCATGGATGAAAGGATCATCATGGGGAGAAAAATTTTCCCATGCATATCATCACTCCTACCTTAAGGAGGCCTTAGCACAGCAAGAAGGATTCCACTACACCTTTTATATTTCCATGAGGAGCATTGTTGACAGCTTGCATACTTGGGAGAGAGCATTGGAGAACAGTTTCATTTCAGCATACTTGAGCAGTGGTGGGACCATTGATGAGGAGGCCACAAGAGAAGAAGGGGGAGACAATTTTTTTCTCTTTATGCAGTTGCTTGAGGGAAAGAAACACGTGGGAGGGGAGGACTGTAATGTTCCCAATTTTAGCCTCAAGCTAAAATTGAACATTATAGTTGCACATTTTATTTTTTATTAATAAAATGGGCAAGGAGACACCTTAGCCCATTTTTGATGAATAAATAACACTCCTAATGTGAAAGGGGAGTGAATAAAGTAGCTGAAATAAACACCAAGGGTGTGAATGGAACCCATCTCACTTGATTAGTCACCATTGACTAAAGTCAACAGCGCTGCTCAAGGAGGAAGAGGCTTCCTAGAGAAGCTGTGAAGTTTTGGAGGGAAGACGCTTTCATGAGGGTGGAAACCATAATTGGTGGGGACCATGATGGAGAGGAGTTCTCTCACTTTATATGGAGGAGATGGCAGCCCATTTTCATTATGTTATGTTTTAGATTTCAGACAAGGGTCTGCAAAAGCTTGCATCCCTGGGCTGTTTAGTAGGGTGATGGTGCCCTCGGGCACTAGGGTGTTGTTCCGATGGGAATCCCTACCTCTTCCTCAAGGAAGGATGAGGATTGAGCTACATTCCTCAATCCTACATTGGCCACAACTACATTCATCTTCTACAACATTGTTACGTAGCAGAAGGGCCGGTGTGTTGCGGGTGCGTGAGAGAGAACTCACAGGTCTCTCTTGTCTAGTTTTTCTTCGGTGGAGGAAGTGATCTATTCATTGGAGGAGCTAAAAGGAGGATTCCTGGGCTGTATTTCAGATTAGTGGCATGGGGCCACACTTCCATCATCTCCCGCTGCGCGGTCCATAGGCACTATTTTGGAGGAGGCGGTGAGAGAGGGTTTAGACACAGGAGGATGTTTATGAGACAAAGTGATCAAAAATTTGTATTAGAGACATAATAAGAGGAGGGAATCTACATTTCAGATCAGCCACAGCCTCATTCTTATTTTGGTTCAGTTGCAGTGACAACTTAGTTGTCACATTTTGTGTTTCTCCGGCATTTCTAGCAATCTTCATAGATTGGCTAGAAATCTTGTATTTCAGCCCATTTCCTTGCTATTGGGATATTTATTGTATTCCTTCAGCCATATGTAAATTTATTCATATTCAGCAGCTTATACCTTCATGTACTTAGTGCAGTTGTAGCTACTCCGACATTTTATGGAGTTTCAACAATTCTTGTATTACATTACTTATTCATTGAGGGTTGGTTCTTAAAGTTTGAGTGGCTTGTCCCTCAACTATTGTTTGTATATTTCTACTGATATATCATAATATATTGATGGCTGTAGTATTTCCCTCTTATGGTATGTTCAGATTTGCAGAGTTCAGTTTTCATGTTCTTATGTTGCTGTAAGCTCTCTCATTGAGCATTATTTTAGACACCTAGATTGGGGAGATCTGAATAACCCATCTAGAGTGATTTCTTTGAGCTCATTTTCTGCAGGCAAGTTGTATTAGAGTTTTTCTAGGGAATCCCAGTGCTGGTTTCTCTTATTTATGCAGCAGCTTCCTTATACAGCGTCCTCAAGGACCCTGTAGCAGAAATTCTCGAGGTGGAATATTGCATATCCATAGATAGAGTCTATGAAGGGAAAGATAGCCTCAGGATTTATCCCTTCTTTGGAAGGATTCACATCCTATAAATTCCCCAACAGTCAATATCTGAAATGGACTTGCAGTGTCTCACTGAAGAAGGAAAATGGAACATCTTAAGATGTTCCTGATGGAGTAGCATGTTCCTAAAAAAGGGACATTACAGGGTAAGACCCATGTTGGTCGGGCCTCAAATGAATTTGAAAGGACAATATGTAGAAAGTGGAATTGAGAAGGCGCATGAAGAAAAAGTTCTGAAAAATTATGTATGGTTATGGTACGTTATATTTTTGTTTCATAAAGGAAATGGTATATGTTTTAAATCGAAATCTAAAATTTATTCACCTAAGTTAATATCAATTATCAAGTGATTTCATAAAGTGTTTTTAGTTTTCACTTTTAGAGTGATTTCATAAAGTGTTTTTAAATGAAAGTGAATTTTTTTTTTTTTTTTTGGAGTGATAAGGTGAATTTATTTTTGTTGTAATTTTGAAGCCATAAATGTTTTGTTTTTGGAGTGATAAGAGAAATTCATTATTGTAATCCAAAGTAGTATTTTACTCTGAGAGAGATTGAGTCAGTGCAGGCATTTTTTTGAAGACAATTTGGTTCCAAAATTTGCGTTCGTGAGATTCTCATTGCTTGAGAAGTTTCTACAACAATATTGTGAAATTGAAGGATGACGTACTCCACTATTTAATAAAACATAATTTTTTGATGGTGCTTGTGTCCTAGATCCACGCAAAATTGAATAAGAGGATCTTAGGTACACCGTGAATATGTTTGTGATGATGCATGGTTCTTGATGTTTCTTATGTTTTGTGTCTAGTTTTGAAACACACTTTGTAAAATGGTACACCTGGCGTACACAAAAGTTAAATAATTGTATGCATCTAATAAATTATCTTCAAACTAAAGTAATAAAGCATACAAAAAGCGTACAAACAATCAAGAAGCTGCAAACTCAAGCTGCACCCA
The DNA here is from genome assembly GCA_034641835.2 of Pinus albicaulis. NCBI lineage: Eukaryota > Viridiplantae > Streptophyta > Pinopsida > Pinales > Pinaceae > Pinus > Pinus albicaulis. Next base: position 754,934,168 of record CM076574.1, on the reverse strand, counting down.
CATAATTAAAGATATCAAATTGACAACATCAACATTATATAAATGATTCCACATCATTCAATCAAAGAAATAAATTTAATGAAGCTATAAAATCATGCATTTCAAGACAAGTCTACATCAAAATTCAATGACAATTAGTCATTGTGTAACTTGCAAATACTTTTTTTTTTGTAAGTCAGCTTGTAATCAAATTCAAATTAAGTTGAATTGTAAGGGTGCATTCTCGGTTGAAACCGACACCCAAGTTTTGAATTTATAAGACAACAAGTGAGTTAATTATCTTCAACAGATTCATCAAGATTATTTGAAATTTCCATTGTAAGCATTTTCTCTTGGGTGCATTTTCAACAGTGTTTGACACACTTCTTTTACAAATACCCACAATCAAGTGAGTAAATTCAAAGAAGTACAAAGTGCCAGTGAAAAAATTTAAAGCATCAAGCAAGTGAGTTTCAACTCTAAAGAAAACAAACAACAAGTTCAAATCTACTGCAAGAGAGCGTGAGTATTCAATTATTCAAATGAGCATGAAGCAATCAAGCAAGTTCAAGCAAGTGATCATAATCAAGCGAGCGCGAGTTCAAGTGTTGAAAGAAAACACAATAAGAAAGTGAGCCAATACAAGCGAGTGTGCCATTCAAGCAACAAATCATGAGAGCGTGTCATTCAAGCAACAAATCAAGCAAGTTAGTACAAGTAATTGTGTCAAAATGGGAAAAGGTGGTAAACATCTTCAAAATGCATAATTGGAAATTAAAGAGTTGAAAGAGTGAAATCATGAGTTACATAATACAATTGAATTACTGGAATGGAAGTTGAAGCAGAATCAAAACTTAGTCGACCAAATAACCATCATGAAAAACAATTCAAAGTCCAAATATAATTAAATTAATTAAATCATGAAAATTAGGAATTTATTCCTAATTCTCTACATTGACTTTGTTTCTCTCAATTAGGAGTCAATTTAGGCCTAGTTGGTTGAGAGATTCTCTCCAACTAGTCAAGCTCCTAGATTAGTGTGTTGTTGAAATATTTTCTCAACCAAAGTGTATAAGATAGATGCACTATCTTGAGAAATATTTCCTCTTGTATTTAGATTTGTATTATACACATTATTTTGATAAGGAGAATGAGAGGAATGTAGTGAGGCTCTCAAGATTTTTTTGTCATGTTTATGTATCTGATAATTTAGTGTGTTTATTAACGTTTATTTAATATCCTTCACAATAGCCCTGGATGATGTCAGTTGTATGGAAGCCTAGTCAACTGCCTAGTCGGCAGACCTGCTCAAATTTTAAATGTTGGGCCAAACGGTCAGAACACAATAACTTGAGCATCCAATGTCATATTGAGGTGAAACGAATGTCATTGGATTCATAAAGACGTGAAATTTGACTTGGTTCTATTTTAAAGACTTTATGGGCACTTTCATTTTTGAGCTAAAATTTGATCACTTGATCACACCTCCCCTCTAGGAACTTTTTGACTCCAAAAGTTTACTTCCATAGTAAACAAAATGAAGCTGAAACTTAAAATCACCCAAAAAACTCAATACAAAATTCTTAATTTTCAATTTATGCCCTTCAAGCTCCAATCAAGGCACTTCACTTATGTTCTTCGCGAAGGCCTACTATCTTGTTAAGAAGTGAGTCAAAATTCTTATGCTGATGCAGGAAAAAAAATATTTATGAGTGGAATCTGAACATTCTCTTTAATCTCATGTTTTCATAGCTCAAAACGAATTCATCTTGAAGTTCAACTGTTGAAGACAAACTTGAATCCATCTTGGAAATCAGAACCAACATAAACTTGCTTTACCGTCCTCAAACTGAGCTTGTACATAAAAAGTACACTGCTGTAAAATTTCAATGACATAATTGGCCTTGCCTACAAAAACATATTCATCTTGAACAATCTTAAAACAAAGATTCTATTCACAACAAGTTTCATCTTGAATACTTGCATCGGTGATTACATGACAAAATTGTAGACAATACTTGGACGAAAACTTGTACATTCCAAAATTCCTTGAACATATGGACTTATAAACAAGCTAATACATAACATAAATAAAAAACACATACTTGTTTCACATAGTTACTTATGTTGTTCACTTTAAAAAAGTACCCAAACAGGGAAACAACAATAAGTAATTACAAAATTTACAAAGCAACTTTACAAAACATCTACCCAATCTCTACCTCTCCTAGGCTTATGGGTTCTCTTTTTGCATCATATTTTCCTTGAAGGTTGCTTAGGATTGTTGTGAGTCCTCTTTTCCACCTCTTTCTTCCCTTGCATTAGGTTGCGCAATCTCTTTTCCCTTCTTATAATGAAGTTCTGGATGTAATTTCAAACATCATTTGTTTCCATGCCCATGCATCTTGAAATGGGTACAAAATAACTTTCTCTTGCTTGTCAACAAATAAGTCCTTTCATGTGAAGGAGATTTATTATGCTTGATGCCTAGAATCTTATCCATTCTTTTAACCATTACCATGCATTTATCACAAACAACCACACAATGGTCAAATGCATCAAAAAAAGTACAAAGGTACTTGTTCCACAAATAGTAAAAATTACCATCATTAGGAAAACATCCATGATATTTATATGTTTCCCCAGAATTGAAATTTTGACAATGTGGAATGGATGATGATATACAAGGTCCTTTCAAGAACTCATCTTGCTTTGGAGACAAATGAAAATTGTTACCACCATATTGGTGTGAAATCTCATGCTATGATGAAGTGGTGCCTTAGACCGTTTAGAATGTTCTCCAAAATCCCTTTGACCATATCCCAACCCTTGATACTTTGATCTCTCTTTGACCATGATTGGATTGGTGATCCCTTGGCTATTGTTGTCATGGCCTCCTCCTTCATAACACATTTTAGAACGAAAATTCATACCAATGCCTTTGGTATGTAGCTTAAATACTACAAAAGAGGTGTTATGAACATAAACAGAAGGAATTGTACTTTAAATTATTATTACCTCCTTAAATTTTCCATTCATATATTCATCTTTTGATGATGATGATGACAACATCATTGTAGATAACTCTAGCCACCCACTCTCACCAATTGGAATATGGTGAGAATCTTGAAGATGATTGCAAATTGCACATGCACCATCTTCCTCATATGGTCCATAACCACTGTTTGAACCATGACCACATATTGGTTTCATTCTGGAGGTGTCTTTTGCTGTCACATGAGTGGAACTTTTAGCAACTTGTCGTTATCACCAAAAAATGATCACCTTACCATTTATAACTAGGTGGATCGAAATACACCATGTGAGTTTGATTTTACCATAGTAAAATCACTTTCACTATAAGAAATATTTTAATAAACTGCTTTTGTTAAGTTATTTTCGATTAAAAGCCATGAGAATAATTAAAAAAACAATTATTTATTTAATTTCCTTTATGAATAATTATTTAATCATTGTTCGATAATTATTCCTTGTCACATTTGACTAAATCACCTAGGAATAGTTAAATAAATCATTATTTATTTATTTTTCCTTAACTCCATTAGTGGAATAATTGTTAAATCATTATTTAATAATGATTTCATTTCACACTTTTCTTATTATTCGCGAAATAATTAATAATTGATTTTATTTATTAATTATTTCTAAATAAAGATATTTAACCATTTTAAATATCTTTTCCCTCTCAAAAAATATAATCAAGTATTTCAAGTGGTTACATCTAGATTTTGATCAGTAATATTTTATTATTCTCCATTTTTAAGACGGACTCAATACTTTACTATAAATAAGAGGCTTTTTCATTCATGTCTCACCATGATCATTATCATCGTCACCATTATCGTCACATGCCTTTCGAGTTCCCATTTTTGAGTTCTACATTGTTTGGGCTTTCACACATTCGAGAGAGGAAGATATGAATACTAAAGTGACAAGGACATCAAAGGACCCATCCCACTAAGGGGGACTTATGACCCTTTGTAAATCTCCTTGGCCATGTGTCATTAATAAAATATTTTTCTTTCAAATATTTTCCAAGATTGGGTTATTACATCAGATTTATTTATGTTGTTTGTTCTTTTAGATTTGCATGCATCTATTTTTCTATAATTTTTCCTCACATATTTGTTGCAGATGTAAAGTATAAGCAGCCAAAATTTTTGTTAGGATCACTAGTCACTTGTGACTTAAGTGAGATTTGATCGGTACACCTTCCAAGAAATTTCATACTAAAAAATGATGACTCCACTGGATTTTTAGTTACATTTGGTGTCAACAAATGGTGACTCCACTAGTGTAACAATTCAGTTTCCTAGGTGAATTTTGATTTAGAAATTTCAGGGTTTTCTATAGCTATTTTTAGATTCTTTTTTCTATTTATAGCTTTCTCTCCATTATTCTGTCAATTTTTTGAGTACTGGTGGTTTTCTGGTGGTTTCTGCAGGTCATAAGTACTAGCCAAGTAGGAGAAGACAAAATTTGGCGAGATTTTATGACTGATGGTCATGGGGAGAAAAACACACTTTTTAAACCCTAGAAGTGTGATTTTAGCTCCATAAGGCAATATTTGTACCAAAAATAGTGTTTCCAGCCCTTTCCAGGTCAGTACCTGCGTTTTGAAAAATTTCTAGAAAAATTTCAGGGTTTTTTCCAACACTGCGAGAGTGTTGTCTGTATAGTGGGTAAGAGTTGTTTCACTTCTGTTTCAGTCATCCTTAGGCCTGTATACTATTAGTTTGTCTCTTTGAGGAAGAAAATGTCCCTAGGGTTTGTAGTAATCCTCCACCTTTTTAGGAAAGGATTGGATAAGTGAGGAGTCTAGGGTTTTCCACACTTTTAGCTACTGGTTTGTTGGGTTGATCCACTTTATTTCAACCTTTTTGGATAGGTTCTTTTTCCATTATAAATCCATTTTTAGTTTTCTCTTGCCTTCCCCGTTAGGATCCTTTTGAGTATCCTTGGTTTGTTGAGCTTCTTTCCTATCCTTTTCAACATACCTCACCTTTGTTTTTTGTTGTTTGTCTGTAGCATTTTCAACAACTTAAAGCCTTTAGATCCAAGTCCCTTGACATTATATCTTGTAGGTATTTTTGTGTGTGTTTTGAGTAGCTTGTTTTCCTCTCCTTGTCTAGTTGTTTGAAAGCCTTCTTTGGGTGGGGTTTGTGCATGATACGTTACTTATTTTTGTCATATTTCAACATTATTTACAATATTTCAAAATTTTATTTTAGAAACATATGGAATCACAAAACATCCTTAATTTACTCATCCACTAAATCACACTTTTTCACACACATACACACCCTAAGTGAACGTGATCTTGGTTAACACCGCCAACCCAATAATTGAAACACGCCACATTTAATAATCTAACACATATAGATTAAGCCCAATTGGGCATCAGGGCCAAACAACCTATGTAGTTAGGTATATGATCGGTGGGATAGGGTCCCAATAATACCCATCGATCATTTACATTGAGACATATAAGTTGAGTTTGTAGGGAGCTTAAAATCCTTCACCATCCAATGGTAAAAGCAAGAGTGCGTCAGAAACCCGATTCAGAGGGGGTTAGGCTAGGTCATCGTAAGAGTGGTTCTTCTCGGGGCTACCCAACCCATGGTAGGGAATTTTGTGCATTGAATTATCACCAAGAAGCTCAAGATTCGACCACCCCCATGGGGCCAAGGTAACCGTAGTGATCAATCTTAGGAAAACACTTTATAAGACTGGATGTGGGAAGTAGTTGGTTCTATACACCACCTTTCTCTAGAAAACTCTGCTTGTGAGGATGAGTATCCATCAAGGAAAAAGTTCTTCGGAAGGCCATCTAAAACAATGGATTTAGGATTGTTTGAGGAATTATATCACCTTTAGGATAGAGGTAATTTTATTTGATAGGATGATTTTTCTTGTATAGAGTAGCATCATTATATGGTTAGTTTACACTTGGCACCACTGCACTAGGTGTTTGCTTTTTGTTTGTTACTCTGTTTTTTAATATCATCCTTTAGCTTTTTAGTGTCATATTTGTCTTGAAATCATTGCGCCACCTAGGTGTTTGTCGTGGCGAATTTGAGGCCTTCAACCTTAGTTCCTGTTAGGACGTATTACTCCTCCCCATTGGGTTCAAGTTAATCTTCCCAGTCCTCCATTGAGTCCTTCTAACTATGAGTCTATTGATTCCTTTGATTCCACATCTTCTCAACCTCATATCACCACCATGTTAGGCACCAATGCAGGTGTAGGAAACCAAGGTGGTAACTAGGGTCCTACCCCGGGTAATACCACTAGTGGAACCTAAAATGGTACAGTCACTCCTACTCCATTGCTACCCTTCATGGTTGGTTTGAATCTCTTAGATTTTAATCAGCTTATCAATGATCCTCTTCTTCATAACCCAAATTGGCCAGTTATGCCTACTAAACTTCCTTCATACATTCCTAAGTTTGAGGAAAATCCTGGAGAATATCCCACTAATAATTTTCTCTCATTTGACATGTGGTGTTTCTCCAATTTCATTACTAATGACTCCATCAGTCTTTGGTTATTCCAGCGCACACATATTGGAGCTGCGACTAAGTGGCATGTCGAAAAACCTCGTGCCACCCATTCCACTTTTTCGAATCTTGCAAAATATTTCTTATCATATTTTCAGTTACCTCTCCGTTACGACACCTAGACCGAAGTCTTGACTTCATTTCGTCAAACTTCCACCACCCACCTTTCTGACCATGTCAAATAATGGCGCAGAAGGAGGAGCATGTGTATGGATCTTGCATTCGAATACCATATCTATATGGATTGGTTCCTTATATTTCTCGTGGCCCCCATAGGTAAATATGTCACATCACACTTCCCTCAGACAGAGGAAGAATCGCTCCAAATATCTTTAAAATATGTATTGATCTATGCTCAATCAGGTTATCTTTATACCATTTTCCCTGATCTGCCTTGACTCAGTGCTTCTAATGCACTGGGGGCATCTCATGCTGTCGACGCTATCATTGGATCTCTTTCAAACCATTATCCACAACCATATTTTATATCTCAGATGAGTTATGGTTAACCCCAGGGGGGGACCAGTACTTCATACAATTATCCTCCTCCAATAGGAAACCCTTATCCAGGTCAAAGCACGCCATATGCATATCTCCAATTGCATAAACTGATGCTAGGGCCAGTTGTTTCTCAACATGTTTATCCAAATGTTTCCCCTCCTCCATATGTTCCTTATGCACTTCCTAGCACTCAAGCCCCTCAGCACAAGCACGTCAGCATCCCATGCCTCCTCAACCTCTCCCACAACAACCACCTCCTCCTCAAGGTCAAGTGTATGCTCAACAGAGCGCATCCAATTCCCCCAACACCAAGAAGAAAAAAAATGGGAAATGTAATAGGAATCATCAATACCAAGGCAATCATGGTAATTAGGGTCCTCCAGCTAAAACACCCCATGGAAATAAGCCTAATCCCGCAACCCAACAATAGGGCAGACAACCCTAAGCAGAACAAGGCCCTTCGTATGAATAATCCTTGTGCATGTTGCGATGTATATGACCACTATACTTATGATTGTACCCTTTTACCTTAGATGCATCAACCATGGTAAGTCCAAGAAGGTACCTCTAGAGGACAACCTAGGGCTTAGCTTCCTCCAATCCCTACTTCATCTCAGTCGGTTGTGCTTACTAACCCATTTCCTAACCAAGGATACATAGCTTCCAAACCCACACAAGGTCAAGAAGTGCCTCAACCTCCAAAATATGGTCCCAACCATTATCACATTCTCATGATGAATTCTGATGAGGTCAACACATAGCAAGCCAACCTTCAGAATTGATCATGCCAGTATGACAAACCACCCGCCAAGTTTGTGACGAAGTCCCAACCGAAAGTTTCCACTGAGTCTATTCCTTCATCAAATGGTACCTTACAGATCCCTCAACCTAAGGCTAAGGTTATACCAAGATCCCCAAAGGAGAATTACGTCGAAATGTTTCTTTAGCTAAAGCCGCCCATACCTACAACATAGTGAGTTGGCGCACTCTCCTGCTGCCATGTCAACACTGGCAATCCTTTAGTTGTGCCCATCCCAATGGAAACATATACTTAATGCCTTAGGAATTGTGGATCCTTCAGATGATCATATGATTTTCTTTGACGTTTACAAATTGGGACATCCCCCACTTCCTTCATCTCTTGCTTTTAAAATACTAGTATTGATAATAAACACCACTATTCAATGGTGTATCATTGACAAAGGCGCCTCCACCTATGTGATGGATACTAGTGTTTGGAAACAACTTGGTTCACTCGACCTATCCCCATCCATCATCAATATTCATGCATGGGACGATCATCCATCTCAGCCTCTTGGCTTACTTCGTAACTGTCCTATCACTATTACCGAAAAAATTGTCTCCATTGGTATAGAAATCATAGATGTCCCATTGGATTACAACATCCTTCTGGGTCATAGTTACACCTATTCCATGTAAGCTATCACATCTGCGGTTTTCTGTAATATGTGATTCCCCCACAAAGGAAAGATCGTCATTGTCGATCAAGTGACATAATATGATCCTAAGGTTAAAACTTCTCTTCAGTCCAAAATTTCATCTGTGATTGATAATACGACTGTCTCGTCCCTCACCAGTGTTTCATCAGGAGTCTACAAAGATTCTTCTTTTCTTGGTGCCTATTATGGTCCACCACCTACCCCTTTTTATCCCATCTCATCCAGTGTTTTCATGTTGCAAGTGTCAAGGGGTGCTCACAAGCAGTCCAGTACGCCCATCCAACAACCAATGCCCTTGCAACCTGTTATTTCCAATTCAACCCAACATATAGGTATAATTACTCAAGGACCACATCCTTTTGCTGGTATCTCTCCTAGTCCATACAAACCAAGAACAGTTCCATCAGGCCTTAACCATTCAAGAGTAGTTCCGCCAGGTCATTATCCTTTGGGTCAGATATCGTTATTATCCCCTCCACCACGAATTTTTTTTGTCCCTATCATGGCTACGTTGAGTTACCCAAAATTACTCTGGGGATCCCAATCTAGTACTTTGATCCCCCACAAACACTCCACCTGGTCAAATTAACCTTACAAAAATTTTACCCGCATACAACACATTATGCCTTCCCCTTATTTTTCTTCAGTTCCATGATGACCTTAGCAGGCATGTGCACCTATTGTGAATGCATCTAGTGAGGGGGGGAAATCCCAGAAAAAGGGAACTTAAGACAAATAATCCCAAACAACTCCAACTCCTCCTAAGCCTCCAAAACTACTACCTCTGTGCACTTTGTGTGATGTTGTTGGGAATGCCTCCAATAATTATCCTCAACTCCAATGATGTGGTCACACACTTTTGTTGAATCTAACATCCCAGAGGTCCATGTTACCTTACTTGAGTCAATCAAGAAAAACATATCATTACGTACAAATCACCATTGTGCTTTGTGTGATAACTTTTCCCACTATTCTCACCATTTTAATTTTCTCAAATATTTGTTAATATAGGTTGTCACTGATGTCAATAGTCGATGTTAGTGTCCATGATGGAAAATATTCTTGAAGATGCCAGAGGATGATTGCAATGGAAGACTACCATATGACTGCACATGATGAAGGATTAGAAGACATAAACATGATGACATGTGATAAAACTACATGATTACATGTCCTACCTCTGATAATTTGATGATGACATGACAAATCTCCAATGATGTGAAGTTTTCTGTCCTTATGATGAGGACTACATAATGATGCTCCATTTGACTGATGAAATATCTCCGCACAATATTAAGGAAAAATAACCTAGTGACCCTATATTGAAGAAGGAAAGGTCATGATTATGGTGATCCTATGTTGAAGAAGGCTAGGACATCATTATGAAGACAATCAACGAAGAAATCAAACCATGAAGAAGCCCTACACTCAAAGGCATTCTGCTCTGCCTCCATTTCTGCACTCATAAATAATCAGTCACATTAAAAAATATTTTTTCGCTACCTTAGGGGAAAAAATACTTAATTAAACCTACACCATATTTAAGAGAATAATTTTTCCTTTCCAACGAACCATTACTCAGCCCGAAACTACAAGCAGCTTGAAAGTTATTGATTTTTCAAGTTTAAAGTAAAATTCTGTCAGTGAGCTGACCTTACCTTAGTAAATTCATGTCGGTCCTTCTTGAAGACATATCTATTCATTTATGGACAAGAATGTGTATATATATAAGAGGGTTTCGAATTTATTTTAGAATAGAATTTCGGAGGAGATTAAGGAGAAAAACAATGAAGTAAATAACACAGAAAAAACAGTGAGTTAAGGGTTATATTCCATTTATTTATTGTGGACTGCTGTGTATTGTTTGGAAAAGTTTTGGACTGTCTATGGGCTAGAACAATGGAGAGGAAAACATATTCGAACCTATGACTTTTTATCTATGGGAGCTAGTGAAATCTAAGGGTTTCGGTCTATGGAGAATATTTAAGCTTCAGACTTCCTACCTTTGTTGCTTTGGTGCCTTGCTGTAGCCTCAGATCTGTGGTTGGATTGCAAATTTTTATTGATCATAATTCATACGTTGTTGTGGGTTGCTCGAACCTGTTCCCTCTCATTCTTGATGATGTTATAGGGTGGTTTTCGGACTGAGAATTAGTCTTTATTTGGACTTGTTGGAGGAATTTGATCTACTCTCTTTAGGCATGTTGCTGTGGGTATTATGATTCATATTTGTGTCTTCCTTTGTAGTAAGCTTCAGTGGTAGAGCTGGTTGGTTGGGTTACAGATCCATTGCAGAGGTTTAGGATTGTTTTGGCACCAAATATATGGACATATGACATCCTTCCTATGGTATCACTTGAAGATTGGACTGATATGACCTCAGACCAATGTTAATCGGATGTTTTGGAGAAGTGCAAAAGTCCTGGTGCAGTATGGTGTAAATTCCTTAGTGTAGTTGGTGTAATAGTCCTAGTGCAGCGTGGTGCAAGAATGTTGGTATAACAGTGAAGTTTTATGCAGGAGCCTTGGTGCAGATTGGGTGATGAAGAGTAGTGCAGTAGAGCAGGCTTAGTGTAGAATATTAAGGATACTCTTGAAGAATACCTTGGAACATTGATTAAAGGAGCGGGAATTTGGAGCACCTTTGAGGTCAACTTGGAGAAGTCTTGAAGCAAACCTTGGATCAGATTTGAAGAAGGTGTAGAAATATTGAAGACACATTTAGAGCTGGTGCAGAACTTAGTGCAGACACATTGGAGTGTTGTATTGAAAATAATGATGTAATGATGATGTCATGATGAGATAACATGAAGAGATTGATTGGGTATGTTGAAGAGCAGTGATGACACCTTCTATGTTGATAAGGTTGTCAATGATGATGTAATGTGGAGACTACAATGAAGACTAAGTGAAGATTAACAGGGCTAGTTGAAGAAGACATTGGGAGCCATGAAGTATAACCAAATATATCTTGACAAATTGAAGGAGGAGGTTGGAGCCTCATAGAGACAAGGTTGGTGCCTTGGAAGATAGGGTTGGAGCCCTAGAGGATAGGAGCCCTCAAGAGACCAGGTTAGAGCCTGTACCAGATGTAGGGTTGGAGCCCTTGAGGTTGGTGCCTTAGAATTGACAAGGTTGGTGCCTTGGAAGATAGGGTTGGAGCCCTAGAAGATAAAAGTCCTCAAGAGACCAGGTTGGAGCTTGTACCAGATATAGGGTTTGAGCCCTTGACGTTGGTGCCTCAGAATTGACAAGGTTGGTGCCTTGGAAGATAGGGTTGGAGCCCTAGAGGATAGGAGTCTTCAAGAGACTAGGTTGGAGCCTGTACCAGATATAAGGTTGGAGCCCTTGAGGTTGGTGCCTCAGAATTGACAAGGTTGGGGCCTTGGAAGTCCAAGTCGGTGCTTGGAAAATAAAGGTTGGAGCCTGGGAGATTGAATATTGGTGTCTTCATCTAGGGTTGGAGCCCTACATATATTATACTTGATTTATTGTAAAGAAGAAATTAATAAAAACATTTATTCTTATTGTTCATTTTGTGTTCTAAATATAGGCGATCTAACTGGTAAAATTAACAATTGAAAATAAATACTGAGAGGGGGGTGAAGAAATACTGATTCACCCCCCTCTCAGTATTTCCAACAATTGGTTTCAGAGCCAGTACCCTCACTCAAAGCCTAACAGCTTGAAGGTTGATCATTAGAACACAAATGGCAAAGCCAAGGAAGAAAGTCTCCAATCCTCCTAAAGATGTGTCTTCCTCAAACATTGAAATTGAAGTAAATCAATTTGTGAAGGCTCCATTGTTCAATGGAAATTTTGATATATGGGTGGTAAGAATGAGGAATTTCTTGAAGACTCAAGGAATTGAAGTTTGGAAATCAGTGATTCCTAATGACACGATGAACAAAGAATCCAAGGAGTACAATACAAGAGAAATGAAGGCAATTTTGAATGGTTTACCAAATTCTGTGAAGGCTAATTTTGAAAAATGTTCGTCAGCAAAAGTCATATGGGACAAACTTCATGATCTTCACTCAAAAGGAGCGTTGAAAATGATCTCTAGTCAAAAATATGATAAAAAAAAAAAAAAAAAATTCTAGAATCCGTCAAGGAAGCTGAAGATAAGAGAGGTAACAACAAGGCCAAATAAAACCTAGAAGATGAAGAGAACAAAGAAGACTTTGAAGAAGATCTCTTGAATAAACTTATGGATTCCATGGAAGAGATTAACAGTTTGAAAAATGAAAATGAGGAACTTAAGAAGAAAGCACAATATGGTAACCAAGGAAAGACAAGGAAGGAAGTTGACTTTGTTAAGCTTCAAGTACAAGAAAGAGATGAAGAGCTCGCCAAACTTAAAGAGGAATTTCATCAAAATAAAAGAAAGCATCATGAAGAAGTCATATCTATGAAAAATCAATTGGATAAGGCAAAGAAAAGGGAAGAAACTTTGTCAAGCCACCTTGAACAAAGACTTAAGAGATTGAACAATCTTGAAGAAGATATTGGTCAATACAAGGAAGAGGTCTCCTCTCTTAGGTCTCAACTAGAAGAAGCAAGGAAAAAAGCGCAAGGAGTTGAGAAGGTGATGGAAACTTTGGCATTCATAGAAGGACAAGTTAATGAAGTAGAAAAGGAGAGAAACACCATGATAAGCCAACTAGAAGAAAAGGATGAAGAAATCTTGAAACTAAAATCTGACATCAATATTCTCAAGGCCGAAACATGTGAAGCTACAAGAAAAAAAGAAGAAATGGAGAGTAGTCTAGCAAAGGAGAATGAATAAATATTCAAAATTAAATCAAATATCATCTCCCTTAAAATCGAAGCACATGAAGTAACAAGGATGATGGAAGAAATGAAGAAGCAACTACTTATGAAAGATGAAGATTGTGAAAAGTTGAAAGGAGAAATTGTATTTCTTGAAAAGGAAGTTGAATTACTGAATAAAAACTTGAAAAACTCTCAAACCCTAGATGACATCCTTAGTCAGCAAAGGTCTCCCCTTAATAAATTAGGTCTTGGCTATGCAGGTGAATCCTTAAGCAATAATGATAATGCTTCAAACAAAAAAGATGTGAGGAACCTAGAAATAAATGTTGATGCTACCAGTTCCGACAAAGGCCAGGAGAAGAATCAAGACAACAATGGAAGAAATTCTACGCTAAGGAGACTTGCATATGGTGTCAAAAATACAAAAGGAAATGAATATCATCAAAGAATCCCAAGGCAAAAAGACTTCAAGAGTACTTCAAGGAACTCTTCATCACCCAGGTACCAAAGTATATTTCTTAGATATTGCTATTCTTGTAAAAACTTTGGGCACGTGGCAAAATATTGTAGGGCATATCACAAAGACAAATATAATGGTCCCCGTCAATCTTCTCGAAGCAATTTTGCAAGAAGAAGTCATGATTTTTTATTCATGAACAAGATAGAGTGTTTCAATTTATATAACATTGGACATATGGCACATGATTTTAACTTGACTTGGGTTCCTAAACAAGCTAAAACCATGACAATCAAGCCAGAGAAGAAATTTACGCAAGTATGGAGAAGGAAGGAGGTTGAATCCTTAAGTTTCTTGAACACTCAAGTCATCAACTCATGTTGTTGATTTGATGAAGGAATCTTTGGAAAATGTGATATTCCAATTATTCGATGATGAGACTGCCAAAAAGGAGATCATGCATATTTTCAGGGGGAACATGTGATTCTTGTCCAATCTTGTAGAAGCTATCCAAGAATTGACCTATGAAACCCTTGATAAATCACACATGGAAAGTATTGATAGATCATCTCTCGGGAGTAACTCCATTGAAGAAAATCATGAAAATTGTGAAGATTTCTTCCACTTGATCACAAGGCAAGAAATATTACTTGAGCTAGAGGAGTTCATGTCGGCAGGGGGAGTTGGTTGATTACATGAAGAAATGCAAACCCTCTATTATGGACCACATTGCTAAGAAGAAGAGCACCTTGACAGGGGGAACAACATATCCATCATGAAGAACTATCATTGTTGAATAAAATATGATGGGAGCAACATATCAAGAAGCAACCTGATAGGGGGGGTACTTGGGCACCCCATTTTCCATTGATGTCAGTGTCCAGGATGGAAAATATTCTTGAAGATGCCAGAGGATTATTACAATGGAAGACTACCATATGAACATGATGAAGGAATAGAAGACACACACATGTTGACATGTCCTACCTCCAATGATCTTGGTGATAGCACTACATGATTACATGTACTACCTTTGATAATTTGATGATGACATGACAAATCTCCAATGATGTGAAGTTTTCTGTCCTTATGATGAAGACTACATAATGATGCTCCATTTGATTGATGAAATATCTCTGCACAATCTTAAGGACAACTGACCTAGTGACCCTATATTGAAGAAAGCAAGGACATGATGATGGTGATGTTATGTTTAAGAAGGCTAGGACATCATGATGAAGACAATCAATGAATAAATCAAACCATGAAGAAGCCCTACACTCCAAGGCATTCTGTTCTGCCTCCATTTCTGCACTCATAAATAATTAGTCACATTAAAAAATATTTTTTCACTACCTTAGAGGAAAAATTCCTTAATTAAACCTACACCATCTTTAAGAGCATAATTTTTCCTTTCCAATGAACTATTACTCAGCCCGAAACTCTAAGCGGTTTGAAAGTTATTGATTTTTCAAGTTTAAAGTAAAATTCTGTCAGTGAGCCGACCTTACCTTAGTAAATTCATGTCGACCCTTCTTGAAGACATGTATATTCTTTAATGGACAAGAATTTGTATATATATAAGAGGGTTTTGACCTTATTTTAGAACAAAATTTCGGAGGAGATTAAGGAGAAAAACAACGAAGTAAATAACACAGAAAAAACAATGAGTTAAGGGTCATATTCCATTTATTTATTGTGGATTGTTGTGTATTGTTTGGTAAAATTTTGGATTGTCTATGGGCTAGAAAAATGGAGAGGCAAACATATTCAAACCTGTGACTTTTGATCTGTGGGAGCTGGTGCAATCTAAGGGTTTCGGTCTATGGAGAATATTTAAGCTTCAGAATTCCTACCTTTGTTGCTTTGGTGCCTTGCTGTAGCCTCAGATCTGTGGTTGGATAGAAAATTTCTATTGATCATAAGTCATACGTTGCTGTGGGTTTCTCGGACCTGTTCCCTCTCATCTTGATGATGTTATAAGGCAGTTTTCGGATTGAGAAGTAGTATTTCTTCAGACCTGTTTGAGGAATTTGATCTACTCTCTTTAGGCATGTTGCTGTGGGTATTGTGATTCGGATTTGTGTCTTCATTTGTAGTAAGCTTCAGTGGTAGAGTTGGTTGGTTGGGTTATAGATCCATTGCAGAAGGTTTAGGATTGTTTTGGCACCATATCTATGGACCTGTGACATCCTTCCTATAGTAGCACTTGAATATTGGACTGATATGACCTCAGACCAATGTTAATTGGATGTTTTGGAGAAGTGAAAAAGTCCTGGTGTAGTATGGTGTAAATTCCTTAGTGAAATTGGTGTAATAGTCCTAGTGCAGTGTGGTGCAAGAATGTTGGTACAATAGTGAAGTTTTATGAAGCAACCTTGGTGCAGATTGGGTGATGAAGAGTAGTGCAGTAGAGCAGGTTTAGTGTAGAATAGTAAGGATACTCTTGAAGACTATCTTGGAACATTGATTAAAGGAGTGGGAATTTGGAGCACCTTTGATGTCAACTTGGAGAAGTCTTGAAGCAAACCTTGGATCAGATTTGAAGAAGGTGCAAAACTATTGAAGCCACATTTAGAGCTGGTGCAGAACTTAGTGCAGACACATTGGAGTGTTGTATTGAAAACAATGATGAAACGATGATGTCATAATGAGATAACTTGAAGAGATTGATTGGGTATGATGAAGAGTAGTGATGACACCTTCTATGTTGATAAGGTTGTCATTGATGATGTAATGTGGAGACTACAATGAAGACTAAGTGAAGATTGACATGGCTAGTTGAAGAAGACATTGGGAGCCGTGAAGTATAACCAAATATATCTTGACAAATTGAAGCAGGAAGTTGGAGCCCTAGAGGATAGGAGTCCTCAAGAGATCAGGTTGGAGCCTGTACCAGATATAGGATTGAAGCCCTTGAAGTTGGTGCCTCAGAATTGAAAAGTTTGGTGCCTTGGAAGATAGGGTTGGAGCACTAGAGGATAGAATTCCTCAAGAGACCAGGTTGGAGCCTGTACCAGATATAGGCTTAGAGCCCTTGAGGTTGGTGCCTTAGAATTGACAAGGTTGGTGCCTTGGAAGATAGGGTTGGAGCCCTAGCGGATAGGAGTCCTCAAGAGACCAGGTTGGAGCTTTTACCAGATATAGGGTTGGAGCCCTTGAGGTTTGTGCCTCAGAATTGATAAGGTTGGAGCTTTGGAAGTCCAAGTTAGTGCTTGGCAAATACAGTTTGGAGCTTGGGAGATTGAAGATTGGTGTCTTCATCTAGGGTTGGAGCCCTACATATAGTGTACTTGATTTATTGTAAAGAAGAAATTAATAAAATCATTTATTCTTATTGCTCATTTTGTGTTCTAAATATAGGTGATCTAATTGGTAAAATTAACAATTGAAAAGAAATACTGATTCACCCCCCTCTCAGTATTTCCAACAGGCACTTTGCGATATATATGCCGCTCGTAGTGAATACACCACTTCTCTACCTGTGGATTCTGGCACCATTATTAAGTCAGAACAGGAACCACACATCATGATCCCTCCTCTCGATGTCGAGATGATAGATAGAATTGATCATATTCTGTACATGTCATCATCCAAAGGATCATCATCTGGAGACTCTTATGGAGTTCTCCATAGTGATTCGGTTGAACCTTCTTTGTCGAATACAAAAGTCTCAACATTGTTAAATATTCCATATACTAGTCATTCATCTCCTCTTGTTGTCAATGTGCATGTGAACCTTGTCTACCATGCCAATGATTTATGTAGTTCCTCCACATAAAGTGGTCCCTCCTCCTCTCATCCACCCATATTTCATTCAAATGAATACATCATGGAAGCCATGACCACTCCTAATTATTGTTGGGATAATATGCACCATTGTGTGTATTTCCTTTCACAACAAACCCGTGATCAATTTTCTGTGGATTCCACCTCTTTACGAACCCAAAAATTCTCCCGCCATCTTAATCGTGATGATCGATGATGGACATCAAGCTCCTCGCTACCTCCTCATCGGTGATGAGCTCCATCATCCCGGTTTTGACACTCTCTATCGTCATTGTCTCACTCGTACGTTTTCTTATTACGAATTTTAGATGGATCCATCATCCATACCTCATATTGGTTATGTCGATGGTGCGAGTCACTTCTCTAGGAATCTTGCCTTGGTAGCTTGGGCCATTTTCACCCCTTTGCATTCGTTAGATCATTCCAATGGCATATGCATTGGATCTGCCACCAATAACCAGGTCGAATATGATGTTGTGATAGGTTTGTTATCCAATGCTATTTATTTATACATCCTTCATCTTCATGTTTGTCTATATTTCTTGCTACCTGTCATGCAATTGAATGACATTTATCATGTGCATAATCCTGTCCTATTTAGAAAATATCTATGAGTGAATATTTTGGCAGGCGAATTTGAATCCATTACATTTAGTCATGTTCCTGGAGCCCAAAATCACTATGTATATTCCATTGCAAATAACATTCTAGATTTTCATTTATCAGATACAAGAAGACAACCATAAATATTAACAAATGGAAAACCATAATTTTCACAAAATATGCATAACCATATTATGTATCATCATATCAAAACATATAAGCATTTGGAGTCCACTACTATAAATAAATCTAACATGCCCATAACATGTTACATAAAAAAAAATGATAATCATATGTCCCTATCCCTAGTCACTATCATCTAGAGGCTCCCGAGCCAATGGATCCATACCATCAGCTCATAGGTCTCGAACTTCCTGACCGACCATCACGATGCACCACATGATACCTCGCCACTCTGAGGGAAGACCCGCTCACTCATCCGTATACCGATATTCTAACTCATGCCATCAATGCTCAGTCACCCTAATTAGTAGCATGTCGAATCTACGAGGAAGGTTCTTTAGCAGAGCATCACTGTATGGTTTCTGTCATGACGTCAATCCACCCTGATTTTTAGCCCCAGGCATTGTGGCTTGACCTGTATATCCTGTCAGTTTCACTGGTGCTAAATTTGCATCGTATAAGTTTGGAGATAAAAACCATATATACATACTTTCTAAACTTTAAATGCAACCAAAAATATAGTAACATTCACTTACCATCTGGACCCCATGCTCATCTTGGCAGTATGGGAAAGTCAAGATCCTCTTGATAGTTCATAGCACCGTATGGATAGTCATCTATGTAAAATGGAATCTGGCCCCAATGTACAAAAAACTCAGGTTGAAACACTCGTCCAAATCCCCCTCCTCCACCTTGCCACAGTAGCTGCCCCCAACGACGCATCCTGGGTTCCTATGGGCACCCATCACATATTTGTACATGTGGACAAATGGTAGGGATATTCTCAAATAAGAATGAGCATACAACTGTCCCAAACAAACAATGATCATTGTGTTGTGCTATAAAACAACCCCCATTTATTAAAATAAATGGGGACCCTTTAGAAATAATTAATAAATTCATTTCATTTATTTTTTAGCTTAAGTAAAAAAACTTTAGGACTCTTGCTTTTCCGCTTTCATTCCTTAGTGCACATTGCAATTTGCATAGCTTACAAACTTAAAAAACTTAAAATCCACTAAGTCTTGCTGGTTGTGATATGTGCTAAGTTCTTTCCAAAGTCATATCAAAATCTTATTGCAAACACTTTAATCATCGTTATAAACCAAAATCACATCGCGCCTCGTTTAAATGATCAAACTTATATGAAATTCAGTGAAAGTTGCGATTACATGGACCCGATGAGCCAATAAAGAAATAAACATAAAGTTCCAAATTCCGATAAAGAGCAGCCACTTGAATTCTTAAATACGCACTTCACATTTTGTAGGACAACTCTAAAAGAAAACTCGTGTACCGCATAAAATATGCGATGTGTGATTTGCGCAGATCGCATTTCGCAGGATTTATGGGTAACATCATCAATGGTAATAGATATAAATTGCGATGTGCGATGAATGGTAGTTAATTACTCAAGCATGTGAAATGATTCATGTCATATCAAACCAAATACGAGATCCAACATCTTAAATTGATCAATAGAAATTTCATGTGAAGGTGTAAGAGATTTGATTTAAAAATATTATTGGTGATTACTGCATTTAATAAAAGTAAATTTTTGATAGATTCATATCTACTTCAAGCATGTGTTGAAGTGATTAAATGCCAGATTTATTTCAATTATTTTCTCCTCTCTGTTCTTTATATTTTTAATGTTTTCTCTGTTCGCTTGAAATCAGAAAACCACTTAACAGAGTGAGGAAAATAGAAATGAACAAGAAAGGCAAAGAAATTTCCTAAGCATCATCTACTGAAGACTCATATATGTCTCCCCTATTCTCAGACACCACTTGCATCAAGGATTGTGGAAGTTCTACATGGGAGGCAATGTATAAGCTTTTCAAGGATGAAAATCCAAGGGTAATAGTTAAATTTTCTTCAGCGAGGGCGCGTCTGTTTTATTGGGACCCAACACCCAGCCCCGACGTTGCATGCTCATTCATCCATAGGGTAGAAACAAGGCCAAATATTCTCCCTTATACATATATGCGTAAGTGGATAATTGACCACTTGAACATAAAGATATAACATTCAAATATGCAAAAGGCGAGAATATTGGGTCATTAAGGTTAAAATATTTAAGGATAATGTACCATTTACTCGTCCCGAAGTAGAACTATGATAAAGCTTTTCTTCAAAGCTTTAGAACAAAACATCAAAACCTAATGAAAGTCATAAAGGAATGGAAGGAAGACCAGGGCAAGCTTAAATGAGATAAACTTGGTACATACCCAATAACACAAATTCCTGCCCCTTATTGTTATGCTGTCGGTATGTTGTCTAGATTATATGCAAAACCAGACACCACTAGGTTTTCTGTAGATTGGGTCCCGTTAATTGAAACAATCATCAATTCCTTAATCCTGAATTGGGAAAATATCCTATCTGATAATATAGCCAGAAACATCATGGAGTATAGGAATAAAATAAGTGTTTCATCTAGATAAATACCCCCCTTTTATATGAGTGCCTATGTCATGGACACAATTTTATTTTCTTCTAGTTTTCCTACCATGGGATGGAAATGGATGACCCAAGACCCTACTCCAATCCAAATTTACCACAGAGCCCTCTGGTAATCTGACTACCACTTGAATTTTTACAAAATTTTCCATAGAGTCATGTTTCCTATGCACCAGATTATATTCAATGAGAAAGCCCCTAGGGTTTCCAAAGAAGCCAGTACAAACATTCTACCCATTGCTATATGGTTTGCAGAGGAAAGTTTCACGTATATCGAAGTATTTGGGAGTTATGCTTCTCCTCAAATCTTGCCATATTATGTTCCTGAAAAATTATTTGCACAAGAGATATCCTACCAGCTTGTTGTAAATGGTATTTCAAAATAACTTTAAGATGCTAAGAAGGCCGTTTGGCCTAATTTTCCTTTACAGTGCGGTAATTTTGCACTTTTTTATATTGGTCATGCCTACAAGGAATTTTCAAAGGTTAATATATTGAATTTGACCGTAATGGAAAGATGACCATATGATATGAATGATGTGATTAAAAACTACATCCCAGAGCTCAAAATAAAACCATTTGTGAAAGAGATAGATAGATTTGATGATTTCTTTCAAGGCATTGAAAATTTTTCAAATGTACTTAAATTTGCATCCAATCAACTCAATCATGATGACTTAGAAGCCTTCCATGCATATAGAAGTAAGAGATTGGAAAATATTCCTCTGTATTTATTGACTATTGAAGATGTCAATAGACCTACTCCAAGTATTAGCTTGGATAATGAAGTGAAAGATATGTCTGAAGATGAGTAAACAAAATCAAAACATCAATCTCAGAGTCCAGATAATTCTAAAAATGAATCTGAAAACAGAAAGGAAAACCCAGAAAAGATAATTGATCAAGTAATCCAAGAAACTAAGATGTAGGAGAAAAGGGGAAGTAATGGAATAGAGTCAACTTCTTAAGAAGTTTAGCATAGTCAAGATACACTTGATCAATTAGAAAAGGCCCACAAAAGAATTTGAATAGTGAATGTGATGAGGTTTCTAAGGCAATAAAAAATCCTCAAACAAATCCCAATACTGATCAAGCTACTAGTTTTCAGATGCCAGAACATTCTCAGAGGTTAGTGGAAATTGTTACTCCACTACAATAAGTTCCTAAAACTCATGATCGAGAGATCATTCCGGCTTATCATACAAAACAAATAGTGTTACAAATTGAGGAAATACCTTCGTTGGATGTCTTTTATAGCCTAAGTCATAAAGTTGTAGTAAAGAGAAGAAAAAGGAGAATTGATGAGACAGTCTCAGATCTTACAAATGAATTAGTTGATGTTTTGTGGAAGGATCGTCTAGCTGATTCGACTAAACATTTAACCAAAATATCATAGTTTGCAGGGGCATATGCTATTGCCACTGTTGATAAATCCATTGAGGTTAAAATTTTAATGAAGCAGAGAGAAGACATAATACAAGAATTAGAGAGAGTGTTAAATCAAGAAATGTCTAACTCCAGCAAGAAAAATGGAATTGAAAATGTCCCAATTTCAAAAGGATTTCGAAAGTCTTAATTTACAACATCAAGTACAACTCACTGAGAAGAAAACACAACTGGAAGCAGTGATGAACATATTACAAAGCCAACCAAATTTAGATCAATTCATAAAGTAAGCATTTGATGTGAATGCTAAGTTAAATCAACAACAAGAAGATTTTTGCCAACAAGCTTCTATTACTGGCTCTTATTGCGACTCAAGTGAAATATTTATCCACAAAGTAGCTATCTAGAAACCTGAATGTGAGAATATCGAAAATAAAATCAATTAACATATTAAATGGCAATCATCAGACTCAGGCAAGGAAGCTAATATACCCCAGGTAGAGAAATCCCAGAAGCAGATCTTATTTAAAGATTGGGAAGCACAGATAAAGCAGGCAGAGAATGCAACAGTGAAAGCATCAATATTATCAAAGGAAATTACTGAATCCTTGTGTGAATATCTTGTGAAAGCACAAATTATCAAAGAGTGCATGTCTGAAGTGCTCTCAGAAGTCAAACATCTGGAAACATAGTGGAAAAAAAAGCCATAAACGCAAGATGAAATGATTAAAAAAGTAAATAAGTTTTATCAAGAAAATTATTGTAATTTTATGATCAAACCTTATCATCAGTACCAGACCCTGCAATATTTAATAGATTCGACAAAAAGATTGCATCCAACACTCTCAAATGCAGTATTCAAGGGACAGGGAGGATTGAGAATTTCACAGCTAGCTCAGCTCAAGCCCATGCTAGATATTTTTTGACTTCGAGATTAAATGCAAATGAAAGATCAGAATTCATAGTCATATTGTTACTTTATTTTCCTATATTGTAGTTAAAGTTTGTCTTACGAGGATGGTTTTTTGAAACCTCCTCTATTTTTATGTAATAATCTATTTTTATAACATAGTTAGTTTAGTATTTAAACCCCTCTCTTGCATTTAGATAAGGGCCCAAAATTTTGTCAAAAAAATTCTCAAAGAATGCACTTTTGTAAGTTTGTGAATGCTTTGATGAATTAATGGAACACAGTTTGTTATCTTTTGACATTTGAAGTTGTTTAACTGATGTTGCACTACTGTACTCTTTAAATTTCTTTAAAGTGAAGAGGAGCAGATATCTCCTGTCAGTTTACATGAGTAGAACTTCGTACATATGGTACTTCTATTCAATTGTCTTAAGTCTTGCTTTCTAGATTGACAGTCATCCTTTTATTGCATTATATATTTGAGACATCATTATAGATGAATGTTACATGCACTTTTGTACTAATATTTTTCTGTGATTTCTTAGCTGATATATAATCACACACATGAATGCGATATATTTTTCATATTCTTCTAATCAAACTATTTTGTTAGAAGAATCATCTTTCATAATTTTCATCTCTTTCAACTCTTAAATAATCTACATTACTAATAGTTGAGGGATATCTTTTTAGATCGCATAAAGGAAGAAACACCCCGGTATATAGTAGAATAGATAGTATTAAATAGATGCATGTGATAGATTATAATAATTTCCCATTTGCATGTTGTATAATAAAAACACACCCAAAAATCATTCCTTATTGGGAAACTAGTCCCATTACTCCCAGTCAGAGCCCTACACCAAATGGAAAAGGAGATGCTTTAAGGTCCAGACCGGGTCATTTTCCCACATGTTGTGGCAGCGAATTTTGAGGCCTCAACATCCTGGCACTAGAATGAGGGCCTTGTGAATGGCAAGAAGGTCTGATCAATCTAAAGGTCAATCTAAAATTCTCTCTCCCTCTAGATCCCTATCAACTTCCAGAAAATTATCTAGATCTTCATCTTTAAAATATGAAGTTGATTATCCTTCTCCTAAGTCTCCTAGTGATACTCAATCCATACTGTCTCCCGAGTCTTATCAAAATTCCCCTAAAGTTTAGTATTTGATAGAAAATTTAGAGAGATTATCCATTATGCTAAAAAGCTTGAACCTTCTCAAACATCTGAGTTTGGTATTTTTTCTTCTTTACAACCTCAAAGAATATTAACTTGGCCAGAAAGTCAAAAGACAAGAATTCTTCCTTTTGAATTTCACATCGATAATACTCGAAAGAGAATAAAGAGGAATCAATCAGAGTCAATTGCCATTGATATCTTATCTCATTCACCTCCATTAAATCCACTCTTTTCCACCACTTCCACTCCAACAATCAGTGTTAATTTAACTAGTTCCAGTACTCAAACTACTATCTCTTCAACTAGTTCTAACATTCAGCCTACCTCTTCTTCAACTCAAATTCAATCCATCACATCCACTCAAGGTCCAATGGTAGGCCAAGTACCTCCACCAAATGTACACCCATGGAACAATCCAGGGGCTGTAAATATGCCTGCTCCTCTTCATGCTCTACCAAAATCACCTGAAAGATGGTTACCTAGGTTTAATCCCGATGATGGTCTGCTGACAGAAGAAAAAAATCATAATTATATGTTAGCCATCAATATAAATGGAATAGCTGAAGAGGATTATGTTGTAATATTATTTCCATACACTCTCACAAGATCTGCAAGATCTTTGTATTTTTCACTACCTGCCTGCTCTATAACTAGATGGAATATGTTCAAAGAACAATTTCTAGCTAAGTTCAGGGATGACAGGACCACTGAAATTCTCATCAATGACTTATCAAATCTAAAAGCTAAATAGGGTGAGAAAATAAAATATTTTAATTCAATATTTAATAAATTGCTCAATAAAATTCCTGCTACATCAGTTCCTGGCGCAGAAGTTCAAATTGAGTGGCATATTTCATCACTTCCATCCAATTTAGCCATTTTTTTTGATAGAGAAAAACTACCTACACTCTCAGAGAACATGAAAGAATCTCTATCTGTAGAGAAACACATAACCACTCTTGAGAAGAAGAATTCTCAAGAAGACAAAAAATCAAAGAAGGTATCTTTCAAAGAGGATTCTAAAAAGAAGCCATTTAAAGACCCTTTTGATGTAGAAGGTCTTCAGAAAGTTTTAAAGACTATGACAAATGAGATGGCAGATATCAAGAAACAAGTCGCTGAAAATTCTAGCTCAAAAAAGACTTTCAGAAACTTCAAGAAAGGTGAATCCTCTAATACTCAACCACCAAATATCATATCTAATGTTGAGTCTGATTAAGATACAGAGGAAGAAAAGTATGATGATGAAGAAGAATTTGAACTAAATGGCATGTGGGATTTCATCCCACCAAATGAAGAAAAACATGAAGCTTTACCTGTGAGTACAAGGAGAAAAAAGACTACTGAAGCAACGCAGCCAAATCAACAACGAAAGAATTCAACACCTGCTAAGGATAAAACAATAAGAAAAATGTCTACTTCAAAAGCTACACAAAAAAGTCCCGTTACTTCATATACTCCACCTACATCTAAGACAATGGTATTCTCAGCCACTATTGAGTATAATGTAGTTGAGGATATGAAGAAAAACAGGGCCAACATTTCAATTCATGAGCTTACTAAATTAAAACATCAACATAAAATATTACTTAGAGACTTGAATAAAGTCCTTGCTTCAGCCTTACCTGCTCCAGTAGTAGTACAAGCTGCTAATGAAATGGGTAAGCCATGTTCTCCTTCAACTAAAATAGATGCTACAGACTTGATTATGATAGGTGATCGATCCATCTCCCATACTCCTCCATTTCTATTAGCCTATGAGATCTATAATAAAAATGTTCATAATTGTTTAATAGACTCAGGGGCTTCCTCTAATATAATGCCAAAATTAGTTTGTGCTAAGTTGAACATAACTCCTTAGAGTTCTCCTGTTCATATAGTACAACTTGATATAACTAGAGTAGAAGTTGTATAAGAAATAAATTCGGTTTCTATCAGATTGTCATCAAATCCCAAGGTCACTCAAATAATCAATATATTGGTGGTTGATATTCCCAAGTTTTATGGTTTAGTATTAAGCAGAGACTAGTCTAAAAAACTTCATGGATATTTTTCAACAGACTAGTCGCATATGTGGCTACCATACAATGGAAATCCAAATCAAATCTAGGTAGACCGTGAAAAGTTCATGAAACATACAATCACCTATATTGAAGGAATAAATGAGTTAGTAGCATTCAATAATAACATTATTGGAAACTACTCAGCGGAATAATTTTTGGGAAATTTCAATGCTCAACCATCACCCTTTTTTGATAATGCATTTACTTCTCAGATCGAAATTTTTTCCCAGACAGACATTTTGAAATGTATAAATTTTGTAGATAAACTAGTAGTTAATTCTTTATTTTGGACTCTTTATTTTGACGGTTCTAAATTTGAAGATGGTGCAGGCGCTGGCTACATTTTAATAAGCCCAAAAGGAGAAAAAACCATGTTAGCCTACAAAATTGAATTCAATTACACGAACAATATTGTTGAATACGAAGCATTAGTCCAAGGTTTGTACAAAGCCATTTATCTTAACATCAAATATATTAAAGCGTTAGGAGATTCGGAAATCATTGTTAGACATGTAAGAAATACCATTCATTGTAATTCTGGACATTTAAAGCATTACCAATCATTAGTCCAAGAATTAACCGTTAATTTCTTAGCCTTTAATATTTCTTCCATGCCTAGAATGCAGAATGCTAGTGTAGATCTATTGGCTAATGTAGCATCAAATTTAATTCCATCTCAAGAGTTTAGTCCCGATAGATTTTCCATTGAATTAATTTTTAGACCATATGTGTAGAAATTTAATATATAATATGCATTGCCTGGATTCTTCTGATGTAACAATTATATGCCATTGTTAAATACATAATCACTTCTACAAAATCTTTGTGGAATTTGAACAACAATCGCCAATCACAATATCATGAAGAAAGATAAATCACACATAACACAGATAATTTACCGGGAAAACATAAAGCTAAAAAACCCACTATCATATATTATGTATATATCATGGATCATGAAACAATCTCATACAAAGCTCTAATCCAAGAGCTCTTAGTACATCATACAATTGTCTCTCACAGTCATACAAAAATTGGCAAGTTCCTTAGCCAATTTACTGTCTCCAGACAACTTGCCTCCACTGTGCAATCCCTGATGGTAAAGAACCCTTGAATGAATGATCTTTGCTTGCTTTGACTGCGCAATCCTCATAGGCACATCCAATGTGTGTGTGGTTGCTGTGTGGTTGCATGTGTGCAACCAATAATGTCACAACTAATAGTCAATCTGTCCCTTTCACCCTACATCTCAATTGGGTCTCCACTGGATCTGACATGCATGTAGTTAATAGTAGTAAATCTTCAGTTGCATGTGAGACCACTGATTGTGAATTAATTAATAATTAATTCACTTGATCTTTCACTATCTTCAGTTACAACTAGCACACCTGAGTTTAACTCACTTAACTGAGTTAAAATACTTTACAACTCTCATAACTGCACTTCCAAATTTGTTACAACTAGAATCACTATGTTACAACTCAAGTCAACATGCATGTCCCACCAACTGACCTCTTAACTCGAAATTCCTTTAGCTAACTGATTTTTCACTTCAGTTAACTATTTCTAAGTGATCATTGAGAACTAATTATTGTTTATTGTCCAACTAATATTAAGGGATAATAATAGTTGACATGCATCTATAAATAGACATGCAATCTATAAATAGAACTTGCACATACATCTATAAATAGACCTCATCTATAAATATAATTTTCTCATGCATCTATAAATAGGTATCCACCTAAAAATAGCTTGTGTGGGCCCCACCTAGTGTAGGTGCTTAATTTTAACTAGGATCAAGGATGTTGTTTCCGGATGCCAATTTCACTATTTCTTGTTGCAAACTTCAACAATCTGTTCCTGAAAATATTACCAATTGGAGAGTATTCAATAATGATTCAGATATCATAGATTTCTTAACATCTGAAGGATCTTATGATATTCAAATTTTGGATGGAAATGAACATGACATTCAAATTAAGGAAGTACAAGATGAAAATCCAATTCCTAAGTCTGTTGTCAAGTTAGAAGATCTATATAATCTGAAAGATAGGTTTAAAAGAGTTACTAACTCAAAAAATAAAATTTCTACCTTAAGATTTGAGTTAGTAAATCTAGGAATTGATGAAAAACCTTAAAATGTCAATCTAGGTCTTGGTCTATCCTCCGAAGAAAGATTATCATTTATTAAATTGTTTAGAATGTACAAAAGTATCTTTTCTTTGGATTACACTGATCTTAAAACATATGATACTTCTATAATTCAACACACAATTCCTATGATTTCAGATAAGAAACCTATACAACAAAAATTGAGGAAGATTCACTTGAATCTTGAAAATCAAATCAAAATAGAACTAAACAAACTCCTCAAAGCAAAGATCATCTTTCCAGTTAGGCCTTCTAAATGGGTTTCAAATTTGGTACCCGCTAGGAAGAAAAATGGCGATATTAGAATTTGTATTGATTTTAGGAATTTAAAGAAAGCATGTCAAAAGGACAACTTTCCATTACCAACCATGGAGCAAGTACTGTAAAAAATAGTTGGTTCTAAACTTATGTCCTTTCTAGATGGATTTTCGGGATATAACCAAATTCTTGTACATCCAGATGACAGATTAAAGACTACATTCAGTACTAAGTGGGGAACTTACACCTATCAAAAGATGCCATTTGGATTAATTAATTCAGGTGCCTCTTTTCAGAGAGCTATGGACACATCTTTTAGGGGGCTCATAAATAAATCAGTGGTTATTTATTTAGATTACATTACAGTATTTTCAAAACAAATAACTAATCATGTGAATGACCTAAAGCAAGTCTTTGAGTGATGTAAAAGGTATGGCATCTCATTAAACCCAAAGAAATACTTTTTTGCATTAGATGAAGGAAATTTTTTAGGATTCATTGTGTCAAAAAGAGGTATCTATATTGATCCTAAAATAATTGAAGAGATTAAAAGAATTCCTTTCCCTCATAACAAGAAAGATATGCAGTCATTTCTTGGGCAAATTAATTTCGTAAAAAGGTTTGTCCCTGACTTTTCGCAAATAGTTTTACCATTACAAAACATGATTAAGAAAAAATCAGTCTTTAAATGGGGACATAATGAAAGAGAAGCATTTGATTTGATTAAACAATCTATTTTCAATGCTCCATTCTTGACTACCCCCAATTTTCTTAATCCTTTTACTTTATATACTTTTTCATTAAATACAGCATACACTGCTATTTTAACACAACTTAATGACCAACAAATTGAAAAACCAATATCATTTTTCAGTTCCAATTTACAAGGTTCATAACTAAAATATTCATCTGTCGAAAAACAAGCATTTGCTGTCTTTAAGTCTTAAATCATTTTAGGCCATTTCTCCTAAAAGCTCACCCCAAAATCATAGTTCCATTCTCTGCAGTGAGACAATTATTAATGCAAAGAGAAATAGGATAGAAAATGGCTAACTGGGTTACCGCTTTACAAGAATATGATGTAAAAATTAGACCCTCTAAAATTGTTAGAGGTCAAGGTTTTTGTAGAATTCTTACAGGAGCATCCTATCTATCATCAGAAGAAGATTTAGGTAACGATGTACAAATATCAGAGGTAAGCCTCAACGATGTACAATCTCAATACACTGATCTCATATTTTATTTAAAAAATGGATATGCCCCAACCCAACTTAGGTACAAAACGAAACATGCTTTAATATTAAAGGCCAAGAAATATGTATTAATCAATGATGTATTTTTTAGAAGAAACTTTGATTCTGTACTATTAAGATGCTTAGAAAAATTTGAAGCAGATAAAGTCTTGCAGGAACTCCATGATGGACCAGCTAGAGGACATTTTGGAGGAAATACGACAGCACACAAAATCCTACATGCGGGTTACAATTGGCCTACACTTTTCAAAGATGCTCACGAATATGCAAGAAAATGCATAGTGTGTCAAAGTGCATCTGGAAGAAAAAGGAAGCCAACCTTCCCATTATAGCCAGTTAATATCGAACAACCGTTTGAACAGTGGGGATTAGATATAATTGGTGAGAGTTTTCCTAACTCTTCCAAACAACATAGGTATATTCTCACATCTATAGATTAATTTACTAAATGGGTGGAAGAAATTCCATTAAAGGTAGCAAATTATGAGAATATCATTGATTTCGTCGACCAATATATGATAAGTAGGTTTGGTTTACCTACTGCTTTAATGTTTGATAATGCATCTTACTTCTCAGGAACTGCTTTGGTGGAATTTGCAATCAAAATAGGTTTTAAACTTAAGTATTCTACAAATTATTACCCACAAGGAAACTGTTTAGCAGAATCCACGAACAAAAAATTGATTAGAATAATCAAAATAACTGTTGATCAAAACCAACGAAATTGGCATAAGTCATTAATATTTTCTCTTTGGGCAGACTGAATAACTCAGAAAGCTTCTATTGGCACTTCTCCATTCAACCTTGTCTATGGAAAAGAAGTTGTGCTTCCTACGAATGTAGTTATTCCCTCTCTTGCCTTAGTTCAATTCATTGATGAATCTCCTTCTTCACTACAACTAAGACAATTTCAAATTCTTAAGCTAGAAGAAGAAAGATAAAAATCTAAGCATACTCATGCACATCATCAATAGATATTAAAATTTTCATTTGATTCAACTTCTATTACTCCAATTTTTTTTCAAATTGGTGATCTTGTATTGAAATGGGACAAAGCGCACGAGGAAAAAGGTAAGCACACGAAGTTTCAAAAAACATGGCTAGGTCCATTTCAAATAATTGAAGAAATAGGCTCATCGGCATTCTTATTGCAAGATCTATCAGGTAAAAGAGATTATTTGCATGTTAAGGGGCAGATTTTCAAAAGATACTTTTCACAAGAGGTAACCCCTTCTATTCCTCTATACTAGTGTTTTTTTCTTTTCTATTAGGAAAATAAAAGTTGCTTAGTATAATTTTTTGGCTTTTCAAATAAACATCTCAGATGATATTTTTCGATTTATCACTTATAGAAATAAGAAATGTTAAGGAAACAATCGAAATATTTGAAATAAAAATAGATTTATTTTCACTGAAGTTATTTATTCTCTAATGAATTCTCATATTTATAAAGTATGACTATTATGTTATCAATCCAAAAAATAATCTCTAACATAGTAAAGACTCTTTTATAGAGAAGCAATCTAAAACTCAAAATTATCATCCAGAATCCTCAAAAGGACCAATGATTCACCCCATCCGGGAAAAGTTATAAATTTTTGAAAGAAATTCAAAAAGTATTATACTAGAAAAAAAACTTGAAAGATAATAAGTCTCATCATGATCTTGTTTACCATGTTCATAGGGAAATAGTTAAACTGACATTACCAATATTGTCTACCAAAACATGGTAATGACTTGAGATTATATCAAGAGGACAAGGGGTCTCATCAAGAGCCAGCTTGATCAGTTTAATTGCAACTAGTGAATGGAATTGTCATTATTTGGTTACCAAGCCAAGACAATGGCTTATAAGTAAAAAAAAATATGATACAAAAAGAAAAAAGTTTCAAAAAAGATCAATTGTATAAAGTTAGAATTTATTTTTCGGAATTGTAAGAAAGACTAGATGGGACAATGAATCATTGCTAGGTAAAAGGTAACCCTACCAAGAGATTAAATTGGCTATTGGATCAGAGGCTCTACTTGTGATAAAAGATTAATTACTTATAAAGTTAACCTGAAGGAGCCACTTGCTTTATCTTCTTGCACTGAGTAAAGACTGATAGAGTTTTTCATACTTTTATTTTTAAAAGAGGAAAATATTATGAATTATAATTAAGAGAGATTTCACTGCTTAGTAAGATATTATTTGTTTGAAATTCATTCTTGCAACTATTTTTATTTCAAAAAAGTTTTATAAATTTCAAAAAATTAGTCAGAGATAGTTGGTTCTTCCAAGTGAATCACCAATTGTTGTGCTATAATTTAAAAATAATTAAGAAATTAATTTCATTTATTTTTTAGCTTAAGTAAAAAAACTTTAGGAAATAAAGTTTCTCTTGCTTTTCCGCTTTCATTCCTGAGTGTGCATCACAATTTGCATAGCTTACAAAATTAAATGACTTAAAATAAACTAAGTCATGCGGGTTGCGATATGCGCTAAGTTCTTTCCAAAGTCATATCAAAATCTTATTGCAAACACTTAATCACCATTATAAACCAAAATGGCATCGCACCTCATTTACACGATCAAACTTGTATGCAATTCGGTGAAAGTTGCAATTACATGGACCCGATGAGCCAATAAAGAAATAAACATAAAGTTCCAAAGTTCGATAAAGTGCAGCTGCTTGACTTCTTAAACACACACTTCACATTTCACAGGACATAGCTAAAATAAAACTCGTGTGCCGCATAAAAGTTGCGATGTGCGATTTGCGCAGATCGCATTTCGCATGATTTATGGGTAACATCATAAATGGTAATAGTTATAAATTGTGATGTGCGATGAATGGTAGTTAATTAATCAAGCATGCAAAATGATTCATGTCATATCAAACCGAATACGAGATCCAACATCTTAAATTTCTCGATAAACATTTCATGTGAAGGTGTAAGAGATTTGATTTAAAAAGATTATTGGTGATTAACTACATTTAATAAAAGTAAAGTTTTGATAGATTCATATCTACTTCAAGAATGTGTTGAAGTGATTAAACACAAGATTTATTTCAATTCTGTTCTCCTCTTCGTTCTCTATATTTTTAATGTTTGCTCTATTCGCTTTAAATCAGGAAACCACTTAACAGAGAGAGGAAAATAGAAATGAACAAGAAAGAAAAAGAAATTTCCCAAGCATCATCTACCGAAGACTCAGATATGTCTCCCCTGTTCTCATACACCACCTACAACAAGGATTGTGGAAGTTCTTCATGGGAGGCAATGTACAAGCATTTCAAAAACGAAAAGCCAAGGGTAATAGGCAAATTTTCTTCAGCAGGTGTGTCTGTTTCTTCAGACCCGACCTACTTCGACGTTGCATGCTCATTCATCCATAAGGTAGCAACAAGGCCAAATATTTTCCCTTATACATATATGGTTAAGTGGGTAATTAACCACTTGAACATAGAAGTTAGAACATTCAAATATTCAAAAGGCAAGAATATTGGGTCATTCAGGGCAGAAGATTTAAGGATAATGTACCACTTACTCGTCCCACAACAGAACTATGACAAAGATTTTCTTCAAAGCTTTAGAGAAAAGCATCCAGACCTGATGAAAGTCATAAAGGAATGGAAGGAAGACCACGAAAAGCTTAAACAAGATAAACTCGGTATGTACCCAATAGAAAAAATTCCTTCCCCTTATTGTTATGTTTCCGGTATGTTGTCTAGATTATATGCAAAACCAGACACCACTAGGTTTTCTGTAGATTGGTCCCATTAATTGATGCAATCGCCAATTCCTTAATTCTAAATTGGGAAAATATCCTATATGATAATATAGCCAGAAACATCATGGAGTATAGGAAGAAAATAAGTGTTTCATTTAGAGAAATACCCCCGTTTTATATGAGTGCTTATTTCATGGACACAATTTTCTCTTCTTATAGTTTTCCTACCATGGGATAGAAATGGACGACCCAAGACCCTACTCCAATCCACATTTACCATAGAGCCCTCTGGGAATATGACTACCATTTTAATTTTTACAAAATTTTCCATAGAGTCATGTTGCCTATGCACCATATTATATTCAATGAGAAAGCCCCTAAGGTTTCCAAAGAAGTCAAAAGAGACATTCCACTCGTTGATAGATGGTTTGCAGAGGAAAGTTTCACATATATCAGAGTATTTTGGAGTTATGCTTCTCCTCATGTCTTGCCATATTATTTTCTTGGAAAATTACTTGCACGAGAGATAGCCTACCAGCTTCTTGTAAATGGTATTTTAGAACAACTTAAAGATACTAAGAAGGCCGTTTGGCCTAATTTTTTTTTACAGTGTGGTCCTTTTTCACTTTTTGATATTGGTCATGCCTACAAGGAAGTTTCAAAGGTTAATCTATTGAATTTGGCCATAATTCCAAGACGGCCATATAATCCGAATTATGTGATTAAAAAATACATCAAAGAGCTCAAAGTAAAACCTTTTGTGAAAGAGATAGAAAGATTTGATGATTTCTTTCAAGGCATTGAAAAGTTTTCAGATGTTCTTAAGTTTGCATCCAATCAACTCAACCATGATCACTTAGAAGCCTTCCAAGCATATAGAAGTAAGATATTGGAAAATATTCCTCTTGATTTATTAACTATTAATTATAAAACATAATTTAATTTATTTAATTATAAAATAATAATTACTTTTTATGGTTGGTAGACTTACCTCATGCACTCCTTTGGTATATTTATTGTAGCTAACCTCCTCTCTTTTTGACAGGTTTTGTCCTGATGATGGGTCTTGTTCTAGACCTGAAACATAGACGCAAAAATGCACACTGTGGAGATTCCGAATTCAGCAACTCAAAACTCACACCACAGAAATATGAAAAATATAACTATTGAAGATGTCAACAAACCTACTCCATGTATTAGCTTGGATAATGAAGTGAAAGATATGTATGAATATGAGTTAGCACAATCAGAACATCAATCTCAGAATTCAGATCATTCTGTAAATGAATCCAAAAACAGAAAGAAAAACCCAGAAAATATAATTGATCAAGTAATCCAAGAGATTGAGATGCAGGAGAAAAGAGGAAGTAATGGAACATAGTCAACTTCTTAAGAAGTTCAACAAAGTCAAGATACACTTGATCAGTTAGAAAATTCCCAACCAAAGAATTTGAATAGCGAATGGGATGAGTTTTCTAAGGAAATAAAAACTCCTCAAACAAATCCCAATACTGATCAAGCTACTAGTTTTCAGATGCCAGAACATTCTCAGAGGTTAGTGGAAATTGTTACTCCACTACAACAAGTTCCTGAAACTCATGATCGAGAGATCATTCTGGCTTATCCTACAGAACAAATAATGTTACAAATTGAGGAAATCCCTACGTTGGATGTCTTCTACAGCCCAAGTCATAAAGCTGTATTAAAGAGAAGAAAAAGGAGAAGAATTAATGAGACAGTCTCAGATCTTACAAATGAATCAGTTGATGTTTTGTGGAAGGATCCTCTAGCTAATCCGACTGAATATTTAACCAAACTATCATAGTTTGCAGGGGCATATGCTACTGCCACAGTTGATAAAGCCATTGAGGTTAAAATTTTACTGAAGCAGAGAGAAGACAGAATACAAGAATTAGAGAGAGTGTTAAATTAAGAGAAGTATAACTCCAACAAGCAAATGGAATTGAAAATGTCTCAATTTCAAAAGGATGTTGAAAGTCTTAGTTTACAACATCAAGTACAACTCACTGAGAAGCAAACACAACTGGAAGCAACGATGAACATATTAAAAAGGCAACCACAGTTAGATAAATTCAATAAGGAAGCATTGGATGTGAATACTAAGTTAAAGCAACAACAAGAAGCATTTTTCCAACAAGATTCTATTACTAGCTCTTATTGTGAGTCAAGTGAAATATTGATCTAGAAAGTAGTTATCCAGAAACTTGACTGTGAGAAGATCGAAAATAAAATCAATGAACACATTCAATGGCAAGCATCAGACTCGGGAAAGGAAGCTAATCTACCCCAGATAGACAAATCCCACAAGAATATCTTATTTAAAGATAGGGAAGCATGGATAAAGCAGGCAGAGAAAGCAACAACGAGAGCAACAACGAAAGAATCAAGATTATCAAAGGATATTACTGAATATGTGTGTGAACATATTGTGAAAGCACAACTTATCAAAGAGTGGACGTCTGAAGTGCTCTCAGAAGTCAAACAACTGGAAACACAGTGGAAACAAAAGGCAGAAACGCAGGATGAAACGATTAAAAAAGTAAATAAGTTTGATCAAGAAAATTATTGGAATTTTCTGATCAAACCTTATCATTAGTACCAGACCCTGCAGTCTTTAACAAATTCGACAAAAATATTGCAGCAAGAACTCTCAAATGTGACATTCAAGGAACAGGTTAGATCGAGAATTTTGTAGCTAGCTCAGCTCAAGCCCATGCTAGATATTTGTTGACTTTGGGGTCAAACCCAAATGAAAGATCAAAATTCATAATCATATTGTTACTTTATTTTCCTATATTGTAGTTAAAGTTTGTCTTACGAGGATGATGTTTGAAACCTCCTCTATTTTAATGTAATAATATGGTTTTAAAACATAGTTAGTTTAGCATTTAAACCCTAGTTTAGTATTTAAACCCCTCTCATGTATTTAGAGAGGGGTCCAAAAATTTGTTAAAATCATTCTCAAAGAATTCACTTTTGTAAGTTTATGAATGCTTTGATCAATTAATGGAACACAGTCTGTTATCTTTTGACATTTGAAGTTGTTTAACTGATGTTGCACTACAGTACTCTTTAAATTGCTTTAAAGTGAAGAGGAGAAGATATCCATTGTTAGTTTACATGAGTAGAACTTCGTACATATGGTACTTCTATTCACTTGTATTAAGTCTTTCTTTATAGATTTCCAGTCATATTTTTATTGCATTACATATTTGAGATGTCATTATAGATGAATGTTACATGCACTTCTGTACTAATATTTATCTGTGATTT
This sequence comes from Pinus albicaulis, assembly GCA_034641835.2. NCBI lineage: Eukaryota > Viridiplantae > Streptophyta > Pinopsida > Pinales > Pinaceae > Pinus > Pinus albicaulis. The sequence goes on along the minus strand of CM076574.1, from coordinate 754,897,163 downwards.
CTTATCTGATATATATTCACACATATGAATGCGATACATTTTTCATAGTTCTTCTAATCAAACTATTTTGTTAGAAGAATCATCTTTCATAATTTTCATCTCTTTCAACTGTTAAATAATCTACATTACTAATAGTTGAGGGATATCCTTTTAGATCGCATTAAGGAAGAAACACCCTAGGTATATAGTAGAATAGATAGTATTAAATATATGCATGTGATAGATTAGAATCATTTTCCATTTGCATGTTGTATAATCATAACACAGCCCAAAATCACTCCTTATTGGGAAATTGGTCCCATTACCCCCAGTCGGAGCCACTACACCAAACAGAAAAGGAGTTGCTTTAAGGTCCAGACCGGCTGGTGGTTTTCCCCCATGTTGTGGCAACGAATTCCGAGGCCTCAACACATTGGTATTGTTGGGTGCTAAAAGGTGCCTTTTAAAACTCCTATTTATCCCACATTAATTGTCAACCCGGGCAAGTCCTCATATTTCAAGAGTGTACACAATATGTGCACGCTATAATCCCAGAGAGTACTGTTTCTTAAAATGTAGTAGAGATCTTTCAAATACAAGAATAAACGGATGCTTTTAATAAATCCCACTTGCAACTAAAGGAAACTCAATGCTCTAAAACTAAATCATTCATTCAACAAAGTAACAACAATTATCAGTCGAGGATACAGTAGCAATAACTCATTCCTCTTTTAACTGATGTAAACTAATCAAGCATAAATAATATCCTCAATATGAGAGCTTTGACAACAATAGCCAATGTTCTTTACAATTTTTGATCTCACACACAACACACTAAAACAAATAATTGGAAATGATAACTGAATTAAATTAATAATGTTGCTAATGGGAATGGAATAAACACGCTCGCTGCAATAATATTCTAAAGCAAAACCAAATACTTATAGGAAAGAGATGAACATCGAAGTTTATTCAGTAGTAATGAACAACAAAGCTATTTAATAGAAATGAACAACAAAATCCGAAATGAAAAGCGAAGCCTTATACTTGAAATGAATAGCATAACAATATAAGCTACAAAGGATAGTAATCTTGTTATGGTGGAAGGGAACGACAATGCGGTTCAATCACAGCTTATGCAATAAAATGATTTCATAAAATATTGAAACAATAAACTATAAAACAGGGAACTGTAAAGCAAGGTGATTAAGGGAAATGAAAATTAAAGCAAACCATCACATGACTGGAATTGTAAAGTAATGGTACAAATAGCAAGTGGATCCACTAGGGTCGGGCCCTTAGCCGCTAGTGAAGCACCGCTGAACTACTCCAGTATCAAATGATGGAACAGAAACCAAATTATATATTAATCATGTGTAAATAAGTTTACAGGAAATCGCAATTTGTTTTAACCAATAAGAGTCGATGATCAAAGTGAAAACACAAAAGGGAAAATCTGAATAATGGCAATACATGCTCTCCTTTTATAATCAGAAAGAGGAGAAAGTAAATATTAAATGTGATCCCTCATAACAAAATTGGATTGTTCCCAAAAACTTGATCAACAAGAAAATATATTTCCATCAATCATTCAACAGGAACAAGTCGAATTTGGTATTGCAATTGACATAATTTGGAAAATGGCCGCACCAACGAATCTGGGAACATTGTCCTTAGAGAACCTTTCGTTTCTCTCAATAAATGCCGAATTTGGGCAAACTAGTTTTTGAAAAATTTAATTTGGTTCGTTCTGGACAAAACCCATGTTTCGGATTTTCCATATTCTTCTCCATTTTCCCAATACGTCCAATGCAAAACTATCACTTCTTATTCTAGCGAATTTCTGAGTTGGCATATTTAATGATGAGCTGGAGATCAACTCTGCAATCTGGAAAATATCTTGGAGGCTAAAATGGTGAGTGATGTTACAACAAATTTATTAATAAACCATAATTGGTAAAATCATGCATAATCATCAATTTATTAAAAATAAAGGAGAAGAAATAATATTTATCCATAAGAGCATAAATAATTATAAAATTGAATTATATGATAAATTATGATAAATGACATGATAAAGAAGAGTAGAAATGGATGAAATAGGTGTTAAAAAGTGATAATAATAATAACATATTAGCGACCTAACAGGTATGTCACCTACATAAGGTAAATTTTCATTTCAATGACGATAAGATCATCTAGGCCCACCGATAGTAGGTCCCTGTGAGCACACTCTCTACTAGCATCATATTCCCTCTAGTGATGTGATTAAAGGCATGAATACCCAATATCCATACCACTAATGTAGTTGTAGCTAGTGTTTCCAACCTCTCTTTGTTGTTGATATGAAGGTAATTCCCTTTTCACAAATTCCCATAATACAATGACGATCCAAAAACTCACCTTTCTACCTCCCACGAGGCAACACTGGATGTAATCTTCCATACCATGATCACCAAGGGGGGCAGTCCTGTCAGAAAATATATCTCCTGGATCATCAGCTTGATCCTATGGCCCTGTACCACAAAAGACTCATGATCCGGGTCCCAGTATCTCACTATCCTCGACAATAAGGGCTCACCAACTCTCATAAGTGGGTTCTCTAAGAACTTAAGAACCCCATAATGAGACAAAAAACCTATGACTATTGGATTCCCCTGAATCTCTGCATGAAGAGTCTCTAAGTCTCATTCGTGCCATGACACCTTCAGATCTACCATACCTGCAAAATACCACAATGATTTGCCAGTTCAGAGTTACAGGAATACATCAAAAGTCCTCAACTTCAACTTGCCACATGCCCCTCATATTTCCTTTCCTCCTTGTTGAAAATGCAATTTTTCCCCACAAAACAACATTAGACGCACTTTAAGAACTCGTTTATGCATTCTAGAATGCAGATCAGGCCCAAAAAAGTGTGTTGTGATCCTGAGGAAAGGCAGGGGCCTCCCATAACCAATTGCGACCCTAATATGAAATTCTAAACAACTAAATTTGAAGAGTAACGTTAGGCCACCTGCCTACAACTCGCAGATCTGGATTCCAATAATCGGCTTGTATGCTACAATCTCCAAAATATTTAGGGCCTTCTCCTCCTTTCCAAATTCTACAAACCTCACTATGAAAATGAATTAGATTTGGAGGGAAAATGCCTTTTAATAGGAAAAACACTAGCTTTTCCATCGCGCATTGCGACCAAAAAGTAACTCAATTTGATGAGTTTTAAGCACTGTTGGAAATATCTCACCGAGTTCTATAATGGGCCTTCCTTTTTTTTTGGTAATTTTACACTTCACTCGGAAGCCATTTTTTCCATGAAGTTTCACTTTTCCACCAATTCAAACTGAATTTCTTCGTATGAGTCGCTTGTCCTTAGGTACGACTTTTCCTTGGCACTTGTCGACTCATGTGTTTATTTTTTTCATGGGTAACCCTTATTTTCTCATGTTTTTATGGTCCCCCTAGGCCTATCCTATGTGGCAGTATCATTGAATCACCCTTGTTTAGAGCATCCATGATGCGTCACCCTTGCATTTATGGAGTTTTTTCTGAGTCCCATTGTGTCTTGTTACAATATTTCATCCATCCTTGCATCAGATTCATCCTATGTTGCTCTGTTTTGCCTCCAGATATAATTTTCTTCATCGAAAAGATTAAGGAATCGAGTCAGTCGCTGTCAGGTCAACCATGCATTTTATGCTCTGAAAAGGGAAGTCGTAAATCTGCCTCTCAGTTTATATCCCTCCATCATTGTCCCTGGTGTCAGTCCATCAACCACTCTACTATGATTCCTTGTACCTTATTTGAGGATTCCTCATTTCCTCAACTCTAATGGGCCCTCTTCTGTCTACTTCAAAACATTCATTCCAGAAGAATGGTCTAGAGGGAGGTGCACCTTGGTTCCATATTTCATCATTGTTCAGTACCTGAGATCAAGTAAAGGGAATCATCATTTCCCTTTGACTTGGTTGTTTCTTACGTGCTCAATTATAACTCATTATCACATGATTGAGAATCGTACACTTGATGGTTCAGTGATCCAACAAATTGTACCTGTGATTCCCAGGCGTGTGTGTGATGTCCTAGACCTCATGAAGGGGTGGCCATGCAAGTATCCCCCTACATGCTGTATTACCTAAGATTATGCTCCAGCCTTAGATGTAGTTCCGTAGATTTGATGGGTTTGATTCTAGCTGCTTGTAATGCACACAACATGCATGTGTCCTTCAGAAGATCCATTCATATCCTTAGAGCCCTTTCCTATTCAGTAGGGCTTATTTGGTTGCGGTCCCCCCTCCCCATGTCAGCTCGAGGGGAATTATGTCTCATGTACTAAGATGTTATTGTATTCAGTCCCGACCTATGTTTTTCCAGACACATTCTATATATGGGATTCATTATATTATGTCCTGGCCCATTGATGCCAGCGGATCATGTATTATGTTTTTTGTCGCTCAACCCCAAATTGCTAGGCTTGCCATTATTATTTGTAATCAATTATCTCGTTGGGTATGGGTATGCCTCCCTCGCCTCATTTGAGATCATGTAATCCAAAATAAAAGGAGACTTATATCAGTTTAGTAGGTGTCGCCCCCTCTGTTCTTGGTCTTCCTTGCATTAATTTAGTCATATTTCTCTCTCTGACTCCCATTTGGTGTCATGTGGAATTTTAACTGAAAATTTATTCCAATCATATGATTTTCTCCTAATTCTCATACGTTGGGGGGGAATCTGTTATCACAAAAAATGATCACCTAGCCATTTCTAACTAGATGGATAGAAATACACCACGTGAGTTTAATTTTACCATAGTAAAATCATTTTCACTATAAGAAATAATTTAATAAACCACTTTTAATAAGTTATTTTCAATTAAAAGCCATGAGAATAATTAAATAAACCATTATTTATTTAATTTTATCTAGGAAAAATTATTAAATCATTGTTCGATAATGATTCCTTGTCTCATTTGACTAAATCACCTAGGAACAATTAAATAAACCATAATTTATTTAAATTTCCTTAACTCCATCCTTGGAATAATTGTTAAATCATTATTTAATAATCACAATTTTTTTATTATTCGCGAAATAATTAATAAATCATTTTATTTGTTAATTATTTCTAAATAAAGATATTTAACCATTTTAAATATATTTTCCCTCTCCAAAAATATAATAAAGTATTTCAAGTGGTTAAATCTATATTTTGGTCAATAATATTTTAGTATTCTCCATTTTCAAGACGAACCCAATACTTTACAATTAATAAGAGGGGTTTTCATTCATTTCCCACCATGAAAATTATCATCATCACCATTATCGTCACATGCCTTTCGAGCTCCCATTTTTGAGTTCTACATTGTTTGGGATTTCACACATTGGAGAGAGGAAGATATGAACACTGAAGCAACGAGGATATCAAAGGACCCATCCCACTGAGGAGGACTTACGACCCTTTGTAAATATCCTTCGCTAGGTGTCATTAATAAAGTATGTTTCCTTCAAATATTTTCCAAGATTGGGTTATTACATCAGATTTATTTTTGCCATTTTTTTTTTTAGATTTGCATACATCTATTTTTCTACAAGTTTTTATCACATATTTGTTGCAGATATGAAGTATAAGCAACTACAATTGTTGTCAGGGTCACTAGTTACGTGTGACTTTATAAGTGAGATCTTTTTGTTACACCTTCCAAAAAATTTCATACTAACACTTTTACGTCAAGCACATGCTGCAATTGATGGCGCATATGCCTCTTCTCCTCTTCAACCATTTCTAGCATTCTTCTCAACTCAATGTTCTCCTTACGAAGAGCCAAATTTAGTTCCTCCAACTCTTGGAGAATCTTCTTTCCTATTCTTAAAACTTGGTTAGCACTTGCTCTGATACCACCTAATCTGACATTTGAGGAGAACTTCTCCTTCCTAAAAGTGATCTTTCACTGATGCTTTGCAAGGAAAAATGGGTCTTAACACAAAAAATGTTTTTCAAAGGTCTCATCAAGTTATGATTTATTTTTCACATGTAAACTTAAACATAAGTAACATAACATCACATAAATCATACATGCATACATGAAGAACACAACAAAGGATTTGGTGATGGATATCACCCCTCATGGGCTACATCTTCGGGCCTACCAACATTGCTAGACTGCTACATATATTTAGTATAAAATGAGTACATAAATGTATGCTAATGAAACATGTGGTTCTTTCCCCTTCAAGGAAATGTTCTACTACAAATAAATCTAACATAAACATCATGTCAAATTACAATCGTCATGAAAGCTCAACAACACAAGGTGTCTCCTACAAAGACCTTATACTCCAAGTGAAATTGAGCATACATGAGAATAAAAGAACTTCAATTCCACATTGAAGGAAAAAAAACAAAACTTTCCTAAGCATAAAATAGTGAGAAAAGTAAATATGAGTTGAACCCTGCAAGTAACAACTGCTGCAGTAAAATTTTGAAGGTAGGAAAACCCCTACAAGGCCTTCTCTATGCTCAAACACCTTCAAGAACTGCTCCCAAACACTAATTGATCCTTACACCCTTAGAATTGAACCTACAAAAAGTATGCTTAGAAGTGCTAAAATCAGTAAATAAAGGTCACCATTGGATCCATTTTGTCCAAAAACCCTTATGTGGACTCTTCTTGAGCTCCAGTTTGCCAAAAACTCACAAAGATATGGCTCTACAATCTCTCCATGTAGTTTTTTTGTTATTTGTCTTACAAATCAGACCAATAGACTAACCGTCCTACAATACCGCCCTATTTTTTGCTAACGAGGTGACGATTTCGCCCTCCGATGGTGTAATTTGTTAGAAACTTAAATTTCCCAATAACTCCTTAAGCACGAAAAATCAGGTCATATGCCCATATGGCCATGGGCTGGGCCTTAACACCGGCCTCCATCGACCTAGCCCCTTGAATGTCAGGCGTGTGGTCCCGTTGGCGTCCACGGGGCCAAGGGTCGGGCTAACAACCCACCCTTCCCATTGAACCCCTAAAATTGATACGATGTGGTTATTTGGGTGGCTAGAAGGCCTAGGGCTTCCCCCCACCGTAAGCGACCGTCACCAAATGCTTACCCAAGGTTATGTGCAGGCTCATATAGTCATGAGATAGTGCCACCCTAAGCCCTTCTCCATAAGCGCTCCGCTCCATTACCTCCGCTTGGTCCTATGGGTAGATACACGACTAGGGGCTGGGCTAAGGTCTTGAGCCCCCTCCCTTGTTGCATTGTGAGTCATGTGTTGAAGCTATGATGAGGGGTCACGACTGTCAAACCGACCCCTACTCCAAAAAATGTGCCACTTAAACCTTATATAGGGGTTCTTCCCTATGGTTAATAAGAAATACCATGAGGCTTAATATTAAGACATTGTATTTCATATTCATAGGTTGGGGGCTCGATCCACTTGACCTCTGTTTGACCATTGCCAAAATTTTAATATGCTCCTGGGGTGCCACGTGGTTGCCCATGACTGGGCTACTTGGTACCATTTCATTGGCCCACGACTTAACACCATAAACTAATCAGAATTTGACCATGTGCTCAAATCTAATGAGGCCACTTGTCATCCTTTGGTTGGTCCAAGGGTACCCAATCACCCTGGATGATGTCAATTGTATGGAAGCCCTGATATTTGTGCTGTCAGCAGACCTTCTCAAATTTTGGTTGCTGAGCAAATGACCGGAACACCATAACTTGAGAATATGGTGTCATATTGAGGTGAAACAAATTTCAGTTGATTTAGAGTGACTAAAAATTTGACTTGGTTCTAGTTTCAAGACTTTATGGGCACTTTCAATTTTGAGCTAAAATTTGATCACCTGATCACACCTCCCCACTAGGAACTTTTGGACTCCAAAATTTTACTTCCCTAGTGAATAAAATGAGGTTGAAACTCAAAATCACCAAAAAAACACAATCCAAAATGCTTAATTTTCAATTGGTGCCCTTCAAGCCCAAATCAAGGCACTTCACTTATCTTCTTCATGAAGACCTACTGTCATGTTAAGAAGTGAGCCAAAATTCTTATCACTGATGCAGGAACACAAATATTGATGAGTGGAATCTCAAAATTCTCTTTAATCCCATTATTTCACGGCCCAAAACAACTTCATCTTGAAGTTAAGTTGTTTAAGAAAAACTTGACTCCATCTTAGAAATCAGAGGTAACATAAACTTGCTTTACTTCCCTCAAACTGAACTTGTACATAAAAAGTACACTGCTACAAAAATTCAATGACATAATTGGCATTGCCTAAAAAAACATAGTCATCTTGTACAATCTTAAAACAAATATTATATTCACAAAAATTTCATCTTGAATACTTGCACCGGTGAGTACGTGACAAGCTTGTAGACAATACTTGGATGATAGCTTGTACATTCCAAAATTCCTTGAACATATGGAATTATAAACAGGTCAATACATAGAATCAATGAAAAACACATGCTTGTTGAACATAGTGACTCATATTTTTCACTTTACAAAATTAAACAAATAGCTAAACAACAACAAGTAATTACAAAATTTACAAACAATCTACCCAATCTCTGCCTCTCCTATGCTTATGGGTTCTCTTTTTGCATCATATTTTCCTTGAAGGTTGCTTAGGAATTTTGTGAGTCCTCTTTGCCACATCTTTCTTCCCTTGCATTAGGTTGCACAATCTCTTTTCCCTTCTTAGAATGAATTTTTGGATGTAATTTCCAACATTGTTCATTTCCATGCCCATGCATCTTGCAATGGATACACAAGAACTTTCTCTTTATTTCCAACAAAGAAGTCCTTTCATGTGAAGGAGATTCATTATGCTTGATGCCTGGAATCATAGAAAATTTTAGGGGCGAATTTTATCCCAAGGGCGAAATTTAAGGGGTTTTATATTTTGGAAGGGCAATTTTTTTATATAAAACCCCTTCTGTATAGTTAGCCCCAAAATTATTTAAAAAATAATTAGTTATTATATTTTAGTCCAAATAAATAAGGGCACATAAACAATGAAAACCCTAATTCGCCTCCTTTGGAGGTTGGATTGGCTTGCTTTGCCCCCGATTTACTGGTTTGGAGGGCAATTCAAATGGCATTCACCCCCGATTTACTGGTTTAGAGCATGATTCGAATGAAATTTGCCCAGATTTGCTAGTTACAACTTGAATTCGGCTAGAATAGCCCTGATTTACAGGTTGCAAGTTGAGTTTCCTTACTAGTTGTTGGTCATTTTTGTTTTCAATCACCCCCTAGGGTTGATTTCAGATTTTATAAATTCTACAGTCCCCTTGGTAAGAGCTGTGTGTCTAAATTTCATAGGCGAATGCTTCAAAGTGCTAGGGCGTGAAAATCCATTCTTCAAATTTTACAGTTCTGGTGAATTGCAGGTGAATGCTTGTTGAATGCTCTACGCTGTCCAAGCAGATTTGATCAACAACATCCCTCCAGGCAAGGCTTTCTTCACCCAATATTTGTAATCCACATAGATCTTCTGTTGTTTTTTAACTGGCCGGTGAAAGTGCAACACGATATGTTTCTGGGATATGTTCATTTTGATAAAGGGAACCACTATGATATTGTGGTGTATCTGCAAGTGGATGTACACCATGTTGAAGTATCAACTCCACACTAATCCAATATAGTGATTTTGTTTTATCACTCCACTAGATTCCCAAGGCTGAAGAAGGAATCCCAACAGAGGTAACTATAGACCAAGATTTTAACTTGGTAGCTAGCCCTACCAAGTCAGAGAGGGATCTCTCCACAAAATACAGTCTAGGAGGCTGAATGGATTAGGATTTTAGGCTAGGTATAAGTTCAGGGGTTTTGATAATTGATTTTGGTCGGGTTGCTGGATGAAAGTATGGTCAAGGGAGCTAGGTCAGGGAAAATGAGATAGGGTTGAAGAGATTCAATGGGGAAAGGTATGCATAAGGCTTAGAAATTTAAGATGATTGTGATGAGATGGTTTTAAAACTGATGAAGAGCTAGGAAGAGCATGGGAGATGTATTCTTCCTAAACAGAGGAAAATGGATAAATTAGGATAACTTTCCCTAAACAGAGCATGAGCAAGCATGTGTTCTACCTATCAACTTGAAAGAGATAATACAATAGAGATGTAATGAACATGAAAAAAAAATATTCTAACATATGAAACTGGGGAAAAAACAATGATAAACATCATACCACATGTATCCCAAAAAATAGCTGTAACTCTTCTTTATTAACTAGCCAAACTGAGTACAATAGTCCTTGATCAATGAGCTAACTTCCAAACTGATTCCAACCATTTCTTAGTTTGAATAAATGGAATAAATAGACATCAAAAAAAAATTCACTCATCCTCAAGGGTCAAATCCATGAGGTGAGGAAGAGATCCACAAAATTTTGAACTGAAATTTGAAGTGTAGGATGGTCCAAGTGACTCATTCCTATTTACATTCAAACTGATTCATTTGATTTAAGGATAAATTTTACCTAATGAATCTACCCCTAGGTAACTTATCCACAACATAATCACAATTACCATGATCAATGAAATAGGTAAAAATATCATTTTTTGAGATAAAGTAAAAAATTACAGTGAAAAACCAAAAATATCAGCAAATGGTCATATGCGCCCTCCTTGTTCAAGGTTGATTTCGTCTGAATTGTAGGTGTCCAAATCGGGCCCAATATGGCTTTTTGGAAAGCCCTTCAAGCCTTCATTCTGAATATGCATCTAGTTTTAAAAATGAATCTGATTTGACCCCTCAAAATTTCATTCTCCCAAGACTGCTCTGTGCACAGCGCCCTAGACCAAAATAGGGGTAGAAATGTGATTTTTAGCTAGTTTTTTAACCTTTTCACCTGTCAAATCTGCAAATCAAGGATGGAAAAATGGTTTTCTGGAAAGTGCCCCAAACATTTGCGCAACACCTAGGGTGTTGCGCATATGACCTAATTTCTAATATGTGCTTATTCAGAAAAACTCAGAAAAACACAAATTTTGCAAAAATGTTTCAAAATGCATCAAAATTGGTGGAAAGAGTGTTGGTTAAGTGGCTAGGCTTGGAGTGAAGCCTTTGCAAGTGTAGAAATTATATGCACTAAGAACGAATATGTCCAAGATCCACCTATTCTCACACTATTCAACTTTATGCAAGATATTGAATCTATTCCACTTGTTAATATTTTGCGGAAACAATTAATTGCACACACATGTGAAGCATAAGAAAAAATATTCAATCGCACATAAAACAGTTTTTAACTGGAAAAGCCTGAAGCTGAAAACCCCAACTATATATTATTTATCATGGAATCATATGACAATCTCATACAAGCATAAAAAGCTTATCACAAGCCCTCAGTACAGTACAATCGTCATACACTAATCAGGCCCAATCTTGCAAATCCATGCACCGATATTTTCCAACTGCTAGCTTGCCTCCACTGCGCAATCTCTGATGAAGAATAGCTCTGAATGAATTCGAATTACTCCATCCTTTACTGCGCAATCCTCATTGGCATCTCCACTGAGTGTGTGATGCAATCAATGCATCACTATAGTCACAACAGATAGTATATCTTGCCCTTTCACCTATCTCTCCACTGGTCTCCACTGAAATTGCCATGCACTGTATTTAACTGATGTATTGTTCAGTTGATTAATGAGTTATTATTTGTGAATTAATTAACTAATTAATTTACTCCACTCTCACTAGTGTATCATTCAGTTAGACTAGATACAACTAGCTTAACTGAGTCTAACTGAGTTAAACTGAATACAACTCCATAACTACTTCTTCCAACTGTGTCATAACTCTGCCACTTGAGTTCTAAATGAGTCCTTCATGCATTGGATCCAGTAAACCCTTAGGAATAGCATAATTCCTTCTATCAACTGATGTGCCACATCTGTGCACTGAAATGAAGTGCTCCAAGAGAATAAGTTATTGTTTAGAGTCTGATTATTATTAAGAGCTAATAATAATCGACATGCATCTATTTTTAGATTGACGATCTATAAATAGACTTCACCCAATATTCTAAAAATAGAATTTCATTTATTTTTCCAACTTGATCAACCATCCAAAAATAGCATCCTGCAACTTTTGAAATATGATCATCATGTCTAAAAATAGACTTGCGCCAAAAATAGCCTACGGGCCCACTTAGTGAAGGAAACTCTTTTCACTAAGCTCATCATCTTGTTGAATCTCAACACTCCCTCTCAACAAGATAGAGATTATCCTTCACCTCAATCCTGCCTCTATGGTATTCGAATTTGCTCCTGGTGAGCGCCTTCGTCATAATATCTACATCCTGATCCTCCGTAGGAATGTACTGAAGCAACATGATCTTCTGCTGCACACAATCTCTGATATGATGATACCGGATATCAAAATGTTTAGATATATCATGAAACACAGGAATATCCGAGAGTTTAATGCAACTCTGATTATCACAATGAATCACTGTGGGATCTAAATGTGAACCGAACAAACCAACCAGGATCTTCCTCATCCAGATAGCATCACATGCAGTTAAACTTACTACCATGTATTCTGCTTCCGCTGAACTGAGTGCCACATATCTTTGTTTCCTACTGTACCAAGAAACTGTCGTAGATCCGATGTTGAAAATCCCTCCTGATGTGCTCTTTCTGTCTGTTGGGCTTCCTGCCCAATCTGCATCCGTGAAGCCATGCAACTTCACCTCATCCGTCTGTCTGTACCATAAACCATACTCAGATGTGCCCCTGAGATATCACATGACATGCTTGCCTGCCTTCTAAAAGAGCTTGGTAGGCTTAACCATCGCTTGTGAAAGCTGGTTCACCGCATAGCATATGTACAGTCTTGTACTGACTAAATACATGAGCGAACCCACCAACTATTGATAAACAATGGCATCCACTACCTCTGCCAATGTAGCATCCTCTTTCTTCCAATTTCCTAGAAGAGGAGTGTCGATAGGCTTGCAACCTTGCATGTGAAACTTCTTCAGTATCTCTCGGGCATACTTGCCTTGAGACAAAAATAGTTCACCTTCCCACTGCCATATTTCCAATCCAAGGAAATAATGAAGGAGGCCCAAATCCTTCATCTCAAACTCCTTTGCAAGATCTGCCTTACATTAGTGTATCAACTGCTCATCACCTATTAGTATTAAATCATCAACATAAAGTACAATTATTAAAAGCTTAGCCTCAACCACAATCTAGTATAGGTTTGCATTCGACTCACTCTTGGTGAAGCCAAGTCCAGTGAAATAGCTGTCGATCCGAGTGTACCAAGCACGGGGTGCTTGTTTCAGCCCATACAACGCTCTTTTGAGCCTGCACACATGCGACTCACTTCTGAAGATCTCAAATCCTTCAGGCTACTCAATGTACACCTCTTCCTCAATGATCCCATTAAGTAATGCAGTCTTCACATCCATCTGATGAATGTGCCAACCCATCTGCGCTGAGAGAGAAAGGATGGTCTGTATGGAAGAATACCGTGTGACAGGTGCAAAGGTTTTTTCATAGTCAATCCCCTTAATCTGTGAGAATCCCCGGGCAACAAATATTGCCTTATACTTCTTGATGCTCCCATCAGTAGCTTGCTTTACCTTGTAGATCCATCTTGATCCTACAACTTATTTTCCCACAGGCCTTGGAACAATCTCCCAAGCACTGTTTCTGACAATGGAGACATACACCTCCACCATGGCATCTACCCATGTGGGCTCCTGTGTTGCTTCTTCAAAAGAAGATGGCTCTTTCACAATACACTTGATCATAAGAGCCATGTATCCAGTATATCGGTCAGGTGACTGTCTCTGTCTGCGTTGTGATGTAGGGACTCCTACATTCTGTGCCGCATCAAGCTTCAGTCTCTCAGCTTCTGTGGTATGCTTTCTGCCTTGTCTGATGTTTGGTTCTGCATGAGTGGACTCCTCCACTCCATGAATCTCCTCCTATGGCTGATCCAAATCCAGAGGCTCATCTCTGGGAACAAGAAGTTCCTCTTCCGCATGCAAGTGTAGCTCCCTCTCAAGCGACAAATTCATGGCTTTCACCTCATTGAATTTTATATCTCGTCGCACAACAGTCATCCGACTGTCTAAAAAATACACACGATAGTTGTGGGGTGTTTCTGTGTACCCCACAAATATCCCAACTATTGCAGTCGGCTCCAACTTCTTCCTGGCATCCTTCATCACATGAATGTAAACAGGTCAGCCAAAAATCTTCAAATGAGAAATATTAGGCTTCTTACCAGAAAATGCTTCTTCGGGTGTACTCATTCCAAGTACTATATGAGGACAACGGTTTTGAAAATAAACCGCAGTGTTGCATGCTTCCTCCCACAAGTGCATCGGTAGGCCCTGGTCATGCAACATTTCTCGTGCAACACCCACGATCGTTCTGTTCTTTTTCTTCGTGACCCCATTCTACTGTGGGTTATGAGGCGCTATGAGTTCTCTTCGAACTCCTTCTTTTCTACATAAGTCTTTGAATTCGTCCAAGATGTATTCACCACCATTATCACTCCTTAGAGCTTTCACCTGCTTCCCCGACTCCTTCTCCACCAATGCCTTGAACTCACAGAACTTTCAGAATGTTTCACTCTTCTTCTGAATTAATAAGATCTAGCATCTATGAGAATAATCATCAACAAATATCACATAATACCTGTGTTTTTCTGTTGAAGCAATCGAGAATGGTCCACACACGTCTGTGTGAATTCTCTCCAGGATCATCGAAGCATGGTTCTCCTTCTCATGAAAGGTGGTATTCACAAACTTACCCATTGTACATCCTTTGCACTGATCTGATTGCGCAAGAGTACCCTTGGGAATTCCAGTAGAAATTTGCTGCAAAATATTCAAAGCGCCATGGTGAAGATGGCCCAATCTCCTGTGCCATAATTCGCCCTCATTGCGGCTTACCACTTCTTCTGCTTTTCCCACCATTGCAGTGCAACCATCTACCTCCATCTTGTAGATATTCTTAATTCGAACCCCTATCTTCTTGGTTTGACCCGTTTTTTTATGTCGAAGGAAGGCTTTTACCTCACTGAAAACAACATCATAACCCTTGTCTTCCAGCATTGCGACTAAGACCAAGTTCTTCTTCAGACCTAGAACATGCATGAAATTCTTCAACAAGAACAGATTACCGGACTCCCTCTCAAAGGTAATGGTCCCAATGGCAATCACACTGTACCGACCATCATCTCCCATCTCTATATGCATTTGGAGTTCCTTCTCCTCCAAGTCACTAAACAACTCTTTGTCTCTCGTCATATGGAAAGACGCACTAATGTCAAGGTACCACACCGATCCCATGCAGCTTGAAACCGAGCATGCGATCATGGAAAAATCCAGCTGAAATTGCGAGGCTAAGGCCTCTCTAGCTGTAGATCCAGCAGCCTGCTTATTCTTCTTCTTCTATGGACAGTTAGTGGCGAAATGTCCATGTTCGTGACAGTGAAAACACTTCACTTTGGACAAATCCTGATTCTTGCCTTTAGCACCGGATTTTGAAGGATTTTTCTTCCCCTTCCCCTTCCTTGCTTTGGCGGCCAAAGCGCAATTCTCTTCATCTTCATTCTTCGATGAAGATCCATCCCTAGTACCCCGCCTTATCTCCTCCTGCACAAGATCTGACCAAAGTCTCTCCCATCTCGGCAGTTTCTCCCGTCCATTGACAAAGTCTTCGTAGCTATGCCAACTCTTCGAAAACCCAAGGAGAGCCAAGCTCACCAAGTATTCTTCATCAACAGTAAGCCCCACACTTTCCAGTTCATCCTTGCAGTGGAAAAACTTCGTGAGGTATTTTGGAATACTGTCGCCTTTCTCCTTTTTTATTTTTCTGAGCTTGTCTTTAAGCGCCAACTTCGTCTGGTCACTTCTGCTTTGGAACAAGTCTGTCAAAGCCTTCCACATTAAGAATGGAGTGGCTTTCCCGTGAAGGCTGGACACAATATTTTTCTTCACACCTTCCAACAAAATTCTCCTCATCTTTGCTGTCTTCTTTTGCCATGCGTCAAGTAATGCAGCATCGCTAGATCCCGAATTAGGAACATTGCTATCGATGAACTCTTTCAGCCCATTATCCTCTAGCACCGCCTCCATCCTGTCCTTCCAGGCTATGTAATTCGAGCTCCCATAAAGGGCATAATCCAATCTCAACCCGTTGAAAGAAATTTCAATGTCTACTCGATTTCTGCACCAAGAATCTTCTGTAGCAAATTCGAATTGTCCACCAGCACAAACTTACTTCACAATTGCAATCTTCAATAAAAAATCCTATGATACCATGTATAAATTATATGCACTAAGAATGCATATGTCCAGGATCCACCTAATCTCACACTATTTAACTTTATGCAAGATGTTGAATCTATTCCACTTGTTAATCTTTTGCGGAAACAATTAATTGCACACACATGTGAAGCATAAACAAAAATATTCAATCACACATAACACAGTTTTTAACCGGGAAAGCCTGAAGCTGAAAACCCCAACTATATATTATGTATCATGGAATCATATGACAATATCATACAAGCATACAAAGCTTATCACAAGCCCTCAGTACAGTACAATCGTCATACACTAATCAGGCCCAATCTTGCAAATCCATGCACCGATCTTTGCCACCTGCTAGCCTGCCTCCACTGCGCAATCTCTGCTAAAGAATCACTCTAAATGAATTCGAATTACTCCATCCTTGACTACCCAATCATAATTGGCATCTCCACTGAGTGTGTGATGCAATCAATGCATCACTATAGTCACAACAGATATTCTATCTTGCCCTTTCACCTATCTCTCCACTGGTCTCCACTGAAACTGCCATGCACTGTAGTTAACTAATGTATTTTTCAGTTGATTAATGAATTATTATTTGTGAATTAATTTACTCCACTCTCACTAGTGTATCATTCAGTTAGACTAGATAAAACTAGCTCAGCTGAGTCTAACTGAGTTAAACTGAATACAACTCCATAACTACTTCTTCCAACTGTGTCATAACTCTGCCACTTGAGTTCTAACTGAGTCCTTCATGCATTAGCTCCAGTAAAACCTTAGGAATAGCGTAATTCCTTCTGTCAACTGATGTGCCACATCTATGCACTGAACTGAAGTGCTCCAAGAGAATAAGTTGTTGTTTAGAGTCTGATTATTATTAAGAGCTAATAATAATCGACATGCATCTATTTTTAGATTGACGATCTATAAATAGACTTCGCCTAATATTCTAAAAATAGAATTTCATCTATTTTTCCAACTTGATCAACCATCCACAAATAGCATCCTGCAACTTCTGAAATATGATCATCATGTCTAAAAATAGACGTAGTCTAAAATAGACTTGCGCCAAAATACTCACAACTTAGCATGGTCAATGCCTCAACCTTTGCATTGGCTCTTTTGAGCTTGGAAATTGCAATTTTCTCCTTTTGGGCATGATGCTTGACCTTCCTACTCAATAGGTCATTGTCTCTGTTAGCCTTTGCCAAAATATTCTCCAGATCCTAATTGGCTCTATCAATCCATGGCTCCCTATTTTCATTGATCACCATTTCAAGTTTCTCATTTAGGGTTATTTGATCAACAATCTGAGCTTCTTTTTGTCTTTCTAGAGCTAGAACTCTTTTCAGCCCTCTAGTTCTAGGTTTGCCTCTTGATGCTTGTTCATCTTGTTCATCAAGCACCCCATACTTTTCAAGTGTCTCATCTAGCATAACTTTGGCCTTTTCTGCCATGGTGTTTTTATCAAAACCCTAGGGAAGTGTGATGATGTGGAATATGGTTTTAGGAATGAGGAACGAGAAAGGGATAATGAAGGAGATGGTGTTAGGGATGCATGAAATGGGGGAGGGGAGAAGGAGTGGTAATATGATGGGATTTAGGATGGGTTTTTGGGGATTTGGAGCCTAGGTAAATGTAGCACCTAGGGCTTAGGGTATTGGGACAAAGGGTTTATGGGAAAGGGAATGATGTAATACATGGTTTTGGGAATGCGTATTTTGCAATGTAGGAAGGGTATGCAGGTGTAGGGGAGTGAAAATTAGGAATTGTGAGTGTAAGAGGGAAATAATAGGGTTTTAAATGATTTTAAACACAAAACCTTAAATAAATTTCACAGCACCAACAAATGAACTTGAAGGAGGAGAGAATTGATGGAAGACACCTTTACTCACTTGCTGAAGGTCGAAAAAACTTTTGCTGAAGTTTTGGAGGAAAATTTGGCGAAATTTGAAGAAATTATGTCCTTTCTGGATATATGCACAGTGCCTTAAGGCTGTGCACCCTTGCTTAAGACTGTGCACCCTCACAAAAGGCTGTGTGTAGCGCCTAAAGGATTTGCGTCCTCCTTGAAGGATATGCGCCTTCTGATCTATTTTTTTCTAATTTCACCCAGAAACTCGAAATTTCGCTCTCTTGGAGTGTTTTCTTGGTGTTTGTAGGAGACAAATGAGTTTGAAATGATGTCAATAAGTCTTTAATACTTGAGTGAATTTGAATTTAGATTAAAAACTCACTTTTCTAATGTTTCATTTCACCTTTTGAAAACATTGTTGATTACCCTTTTTCTTTGATTTTTCTTCTTTGCAGGATGATGTTGCTAGAGTTTGGCACTTTTCACTTTGACTTTTGTTATCTTCAGTTTGGCATATGAATTTTGAGTTGGAAGCTTGGGACAATACTTATTACATAAAATGAGCATAAAATTACATAAAAATTAAAAATAAATTACATCTCTTTTTTTAAAAATAAAATTACACTTTGGTATGAAAACCATACTCTGAAACCATATTTACAACCTTTAAAAATCATATTGTCATGCTGATAATCCTCTGCAGGTGATTGAGAAAGAATTATTTAAGTCACTCTCACACCTTTGCTGAACTTATTGAGATGAAATAGTGTGTTATGAAACTTGAAAAATGAAACCTAGTTGACCTAATGGGACCTTGAATGACTTGACTCAATGGTTGACTTTGACTGACATAATGACATAGTGAAATGAGCTTCTAAGATTATTTTATGCTCAGCAAGACATGAAGGTGGGTCAGAAAATGTGAAATTTTGAGGGAGAGTGAGGTTTTATGACTAGGGCTACCATTCGTGAGTCAATTTTTTTCATGACCTGATGGAATGATAAAACATTTATTGAGTGGGACCCCTAAAATGAATATGAAAAGAGTGATTTTTATTAATGATGGCAGAATGAAAATTTTTACACTAACAGATTTAACATTGATCACTCTGTGAAAATGATATGAAATTCCTTGCGGCTTGAGTAGATTTAAATACCTAAAAAGTATGATCTGTGCAACTTATGTAATAAGGCATATTGTGCTTAATGATCTAAAACTTGAATGAAGATCAAAGCAAGGGCCATGTTGTATTTTTTTGACGTGATTCCACAATATTCCATGGAGAATGAATTTCTGGAAAGTGTGCATCATAGAAAAGGGTTTTGTTGAGTTTAATTGCAGGAAATATGGGCAGCGTTGAGGAGTGTCCGCATGGGTTTCAATTTTATTTTGGCTTAAAAGTTTTGGTTATGGGATTCATTTTTTTTTGTAGGTTCTATATTTATATGAAGAAACACTTAATCTACAACCTTTTGTGGTCTTCCTATGACAAACATGTGGCTCTTCCTATAGTTGATCATAGATATGTTTAAATGATTTCTAGACTTCTAAAAATACGTTATAAACCTGGAATTTGAATCTTCAATATGAAAAATATCTTGAGAAGGGAAGTATTTATCTGCTAATCTACCACTCGATACCAATGGATTGTTTTCCTTGCCTTTTATATTACTTGAGACAATTTCCCATCTACTATGCTAGTCTAGCTACATGCTTCTTCTTCTCTCCAATTTGGATGTAGTAATTGATTGGGGGTACTCATTGTTGTGGTTAAAACAAATTGGAAATACATTTTAGAAGATAAGTGGAGGCAGGGTGGGGAGGGTGGGAGATTTGGACACTGTACTCTCAAGGCTACTCTCATTGTGTGTCTATTGTTCATTGTTTTCTGGCAGGAAGCACTAGATGGTTGTTGGCCCTCAATTTTGGTCATTTTTTCCTATCCTAAATCCGTATATTTACCACTATGTTCCATATTATTTCATCCATATATGCCTCATTGCCTTATTAAGCATATTTAGGTAATTAAATTAATTTTTTCAATTTTTAGAAATTTTTGTAAAAATTGGGTTTTAAGAGTAATTTTTGGACTGCACTAAAAATTCCCGTAATAGCTTCATTGAAGTCATATGTGCAGGAAACCTGGGCAAGATATGAGCATATATTTGGAAAGCTTTGGAAACAGGGATGCAGAAATACCTATTGGATCAGTCAAATTGAGCAAAAACAAGGCCGATCAACGCTGGTCAAACTTGACCTGCCATTTAGGAATCCCTAGTAAAAAGGGGCAGATTTATTATTTTGTGGGATTTTTCCTAATTTTGTGAACCAGAATGGATGATTTCGACCTAAATGGATGGGATTCATATTGATAGGGGTTTTAAAGACATTATAGCTAATTTTGTTTATGATTTTCCTACTTAAACAAAGTTTATAGACCATTCAAGCATGTAAAATATATGTAATTTTGTATTGAGACTTTTGGAGGCCTTGAGATAATTTGAAGAACCAGTTCTACTATTCTACTTTTTTTTCATGTTTTTTGTAGCTGAAGATTTCTTCAAGTGTGCAAGGCAAGGGTGGAGGGCCCCCATACCAAGCTAAGTACACTTTGGTTAAATTAGCGTAGTTTTAATGCAATAGTTCTTGCTTTAGATTTATGATTCAACCATTTAGATGTGTTATGATTTCTTATGATTGTTGGATGATTATTGGTTTAAATCTAATTTGCATACAAAAGGACAACCAAGAATTTAAGGTTAAATTCTCTTTCTATCAAATCATGAACAACAACTAAAATTCATCCTCTTTACATTTCTTGAATTCTAGTTTATAATTTGATGCAATGGTAATAATGTTGGAATAGAACTGTAAAGAAGGAAAACCAGGACCTCCTAAGTTAGGAGCCTCTTCTCTTACTTTATACACATCATAAAATATTTCTCTTTAGTTTCATTTCTTGAATTGTTTCTTGAATTTCCAATTTTAATGCAACAGTAATATTGTTGAAGTAGAATTGTGAAGAAGGGAAAACAAGACCTCCTAAGTTAGGAGCCTCTTCTCTTGCTTTCTACACATCACTAATGCTGCTCTTGAGTTTCTCTTCTTGAAGATAGCACTGTGGGGAAGGAAAACCAAGATCTCCTAAGTTAAGAGTCTCTTCCTTCACTTACTACATATTGAATAGGAAAATTTTTAGTTAGATATTATATTTGTAATATGAATTTCCATTAATATTAAAATTTATAATGTATTTGTAATATGAATTTCTTTCAACTTTTAAACTTTTCCTTATAAAATTGACTTCACCTGAAATCCGTATAGTTTGGACATGCTTCCAAGTCTACAAACCCGGATTGAAAAGTAAAACACCTATGTTAGTTTACTTAGTAAATTGACCCAACATTTTTCGTGTCGTTTCTGGGGAGGCATACTTCAATATAGTCAATTAGGAAGGTTCTAAAATAAAATAAAAATAAAATAAAAAAATACACAACAAAAACAACAACAAAAATAATTTTTTTTAGTTATTTTTCTTTATGCCTAGGGAAAGAGATAAAAAAGGTAGATTTTCCAAACAAAACCCCCCAACAAAAAAACCATCCATAGGAGCAGGACCATCATGACTAATTACACTAGTTGCTGGAAAACCAACTTTAGAAGGATTGGAAGAAAAACAAAGATCAAGACAAATATTGACTCTTATTGAAAGACAAACCTTGTTAGCCTATGAAGTGAAAGAAAACAAACACTGATAGAAACATATTTCATAGAAAAACAAAAGGAGATAAGGAAACCAATTATTAAACAATTAGATCAACAAATTCTTGAACAAATAGAGAAAGTTGAGGAAACACAAACTCAATCTCTTATTGAGACATAACAAAAAACTGAGAAGAAAATGACAGAGCAAGGAGAAGGATCTAATATAATAATATTAACTCCAGAACAAAAGATTCAGTATGAAAGACAACAAAGAGAATGGCAGAGAAAAAGAGAGGAAGAAATGAGAATAGAAGCAGAAAGAAAAAATAGAAGAAGATGCAAAAAGGGATAATGAAAAGAAGATACGTAATGATATAGAAACATACAATGATCAAGAAGCTACCTTTGGATTCATAATTCTAGACACGAGAAATTCTTGGAGAGGAGGTAAAAATGAAGAATATTCCACATTCTATTTTACCCAATTTTTATGGAATGTCAACTGAAGATCCTGATTCATTTATGTTTGAGTTTGATATTTTATGTCATACTTATGGATATACAAATGACACGCATAAAATTCGTATTTTTCCTACTAATATTAAAGCAACTGCATTGAAATTTTTTATGGGATTAGGAGAACACACTATTGCCTCTTGGGATGACATGAGGAAATTTTTTCTTAAGAAGTATCAAGCCTATTGCAGGCCTAGAGATTCAAAATAAGATATTTTCAGGATGTCTCAACAAGAAGATGAGAGTTTGGAATAATATTTAGAACGATTTCTTTATCATTTACAAAAATCCAAACAACACTCTTTAAATCTTGATACCATTCGCACAATTTTTCTCAAAGGTATACGAGATGAATACCTTGATATTCTCAGTGTAATGGGGAAATGTTACATCTCAAATTTTCAATTTGATGAGATTGCTAAAATATGTCAAAAATATTATAGGGGAGGAGCAAAGAGTGGAAAAAAAGATGTAAATTCAAGAGCTTCTAAATCAGCAACATGATGATTCACAAGAGCAGAAAATAGGGAGTTTGTTAGAAAAATTTAAAACTGATATTTTGAGTACTTTAGGAACACAAGTTGATGTACTGAAAGCCAAGAAAAATAAATATGAACAAGATCAGGTACTATCAATTTTTTGTCCTAAGTGTAGAAAGAATCATCCACTAAGATAATGTCCTTTAGATAATATTCAGGTGTGTGGACTTTGTATAGAAAATCATTCAATAGAAAATTTTCCAAAGCTTAAAGAATTGCAAGTAAATTCAATGGAATAAGTACAAGGGATTGACTCTCTTTACTATATGGCACCAAGGAGACCTTGGTTGCCACTGATTCCAGGTATGACCCAAAATTTACCTCAGCAATTTACTCAACAAATCCCTCAGAATTATCAATATCCTTCTCAAACTTCATGGAATACTCCTATGCCATGGCAGGCTTGGCCTCCACAACAATAACAAAACCAACCTAGACAAAGTTGGCGATGATATAGTTATGGGACCCAGCCTCCTCAACAAATCTATCCTCAACAACAATACCAACCTTATCCTCAACATCCATATGAACAACCATATCCTCAACAACTATTTCAATATCAACAATTATAGCAACACCCTCAACCAATTTCATTTCCACATCAAAATCTTGCAGCCTTACTAACTCAACCACAACATATTTAACTGCCTTCTAACCAACCCCCACCTATACCAACTCAATTACTAGCTCAACCAGTAGCAAATCTAAGTAACAAAGTGGAAAGACTAGCATATAATGTGGAAGAAGAAAAATATTCTCGTACATATTCTATTCTTCCTGTTCAAGACATCCACTTAAGGTCTGGAAAAGTATTACACAAATATTCTCCACCAATCATAGAAGAACTAACTGAACAAGGAGAACAATTTGAAAAATATAATCCAGAAAATAAAATTCAACAAGGAAAAACTATTATGGCTCAAACACCACCTTTTCCAGAAAGGTTAGTAGAGCAGAAAACTTCAATTTCTCTTCCTTAATTTGATATTTTAGATGAATTAAAGAATTATTATGTAAAAATTCCTTTGTTGAAAGCTATCAAAGATATTCCAATCTATGCAAAAACAATAAAGGAATTATGTATTAAGAAAACTGGCAGAAAGAAAAGAGACTCCCCACAATCCAATTCATTGGAAAATTAGATAGTCTCATGTCCACAAAAACAACAATTGAAAAGTATATTGATTCTGGGATACCTATGGTTACCATTTCAATCAATAACTTTTCAGTTCCTAACACTTTAATTGATCTAGAAGCTGCTAAATTTCATGACAACAAAGACTATGAAATATTCAAAATTTCCGAATATTTGACCTACTACTACAATTTTAGAACTAGCAGATAGATCTAAAGTTGTACTAGAGGGAATATAGGAAGATATCATTGTTTCTTTGGATTCATGGGAATACCCTATAGAATTTCTAATATTGCAACCAAAAACAAATCTAGGAGGCCATCCTTTAATTATAGGAAGACCATGGTTAGCCATAGAAGATGCCTTCATTGGATTTAGATCAGGAAAAATGATCATAGCACATGGAGATGAAAGGAAACATGTTACACTCTATCCTCCAGCTCAATTTCCTTCTCTATCATCATGGCTTGATGACCAAAAACAACAAGAAACTCAATCTGTTCTAAGCATTAATCAAGTCTTTAATTTTAGAGAAGAGGAAGAAAATGAGGATTTAATAGACCTTTTCATCTCAGAACTTGCTATTTCTGAGCAATTATGAATAACACAATATGAAGCTGCAAATCATCTTTTGAATCAATTTTTTTCAATAAAATTGTACTATTCAATCATTGCAGAATTCATTTGAAATCATTTTTCCTGTTAGATCAATTACCAATTCAAAAATAAAAATCATTGAAATCAATCCTGGAAAGAGTCTAAATATTGGTAATAATCTACAATCATCACAAGAACAACATGTAATTGCGTTATTACAAAAATATTCAAAAGATGTTTCCTGGGACTATACAAAAATGCAAGGATTCATCCAAAGACATGTATTCACCATATCTACACTGATGATCATATAAAAATAGTTAAACAACCACAAATAAGAATGAATCCTATGATGAAAGAAATAGTTAAAGAAGCACTGCAAAAATTGTTACAGGTGGGATTCATCTACCCTATTTAAGATAGTCAATGGGTTTCTCCCTTAGTTCTGGTACCAAAGAAAAATGGAAAATGGAGAAAATGTGTAGACTATAGGGAACTGAATAAATCCACATTGAAAGATCATTTCCCATTACCATTCATTGACCAAGTACTAGATTCACTAGCAGGAAATAAATTCTTTTCTTTTCTTGATGGATTTAGCGGTTACAAGCATATTAAGATAGCATTGGAGGATTGGGATAAAAATAAATTTACTTGTCCTTGGGGAACATATGCTTATAATGCTTTACCTTTTGGATTATGTAATGCACCTGCTACGTTTCAAAGAGAAGTACTAGCCATATTTGCTGATTTAATTCATGAATGTGTAGAGGTCTACATGGATAATTTTACTGTTTATGGAGGTACATTTGATGATTGTTTGAACAACCTTGAAAAGTTCTAAAGAGATTCATAGAGACAAACTTATCCCTCAGCAATGAGAAATTTTTTATGATGCTAAATGAAGGGATAGTGTTGGGACACCACATTTCTTCTTCTGGAATAAAGGTAGACCCATCAAAGATACAAGTCATTGTAAACATAATGCCACCAACAACACAGAAGGAAGTAAGAAGTTTCTTGGGACATGCATGCTACTATAGGAGATTCATTGAAAAATTAGTAAAATATCTCTACCCCTATTCAAATTACTTGCAAAAGACATTAAGTTTCAATGGACTACAAATTGTCAAAATGCATTAAAAAAAATGAAATAAAAATTGTCAATAGCACCCATTCTTAGAGGGCCAAATTGGTCATTTCCATTTCACATATCTATTGATGCATTAGGTACAAATATAGGAGCATCTCTTGGAAAAAAAGAAAATTAGTTTAATTATTCCATTTACTTCATAGGAAAAAATTTAACTCTGACAGAATTGAACTATACAGTAACTAAAAAATAAATGCTAGTTGTTGTACATGCAGTTAATAAATTTAGGAATTTTATAACATGCTATCAAGTGTTTATTCATACAGACCATTCAACCATTAAAAAATTAATGAACAAAGAAATTACCAACAGCAGAATTACTAGATGGTTGTTATTAATGCAAGAATTCAATATCACTATTTTAGATCGACTAGGTAAAGACAATCAAGTAGCAGATTTCCTGTCAAGACTTCATTTACCTCGTGAACCTGTTCTTGTTTCAGAAAAATTTCCCGATGAAAATTTATTTTCTATAACAGCTAAAAACCCATGGTTTGCAGATGTAGCTAATTATTTCTCATCCAGAATATTACCATCTCATTTCACTAGCAAGCAACAAAGAAAAATAATTAGAGAAAGTGCTAGATATAGTTGGGTCAATGATGAACCCTTTTATACTAGTTCTGATCTTTTGATAAGAAATTGTGTTAGAGAATATGAAATTATTGATATTTTAAAAGAATTTCATGATGATCCATGTGGTGTCCATTTTGCAGACAAGCAAACAACATACAAGGTGCTCAAACTTGGCTACTACTGGCCATCAATCTTCAAGGAATCAAAATCCTATGTCAAAAAATGTGATAGTTTCCAAAGAATTGGAAGAACTACAATATCATATGAGATGTCATTAAAACCACAAGTACTTATAGAACCATTTGAACAATGGTCTCTTGACTTTGTGGGACCGATTAACCCGTCTTAAAATGGAAAGAAGTACATTTTAGTGTGTACAAACTATGTTAAAAAATGGGTAGAAGCAAAAGAAGTAGCAAGAGAAACAGAAGAAACAATGGTTTCATTTCTCTTTGAAGAAATATTTGTAATATTTGGAGTTCCAAGACATATTGTTACAGATCAGGGATCACAGTTCACTTCTAAACTTGTTCGGATCTTACAGAAAAATATAAAATCAAACATAGAAAATATACTTTATACAATCTTCAAGAAAATGGAAATGTATAATATACTAATAAGGTTCTAGAAAACATAATTATAAAGACAGTGAAAATGAACAAAAAGGATTGATCAGAAAAGTTAAGAGATTCATTATGGGCATACATAATTACATGGAAAAATACAACTAGATTCAACCCATATCAATTGTTATATGGTAAGGAAGTTCTGTTACCAATTGAATTTCAAATTCATACTTTTAAACTTGCAACGGAATTTGGATTTGACCTGTCAGAATCACAACAGCAAAGAGTTATGCAACTAAATGAATGAGATGAAATTAGACAACAAGCAGTTGAGCACACATCACTAATACAACAACAGAGAATCAAATGGTATGACATATTTATCAAAAACAATTTTTTTCATAAAGGATGTTGGGCACTTGTTTTTTACTCAAAGTACAAAGACTTCAAAGGTAAGTTTACAACTCATTGGCTTGGGCCATATGCAATAGAAGAAATATTTGACAATGGCGCAGTTAAGATCAAGACAATTGATGAAGCAACAATTTCATTCCTAGTTAATGGACATAGACTTAAAGTTTATAATAAGCCTATCAATAAAGAAGAATTTCTAAAAAAGAGTCTCAACTGAAAACAATATGGAAATAATGGAACAAAATAGTGATATGCATTCGATACTTATAAAAAAAAATTTAATTAAAAAATAATAAAGGAGTTTGGTTGTGAAAATCCAGGAAACTGGCACAATACAAACTCGAATTCATATCGGAAAACCAAATTGTTTGGCCAATATGAATTCTCTATTGTGTTTTAATTTTTCTTCAATTTCATGTTGCAGAAATTATCCTCCAAAATTCAAATACTTGAGGACAAGTCTCAAAATAAGCAAGGGGGAAGATTCATAATAAACCAATAAACTATGCAAATAGTTTAATAACAAGCATATGTTATTGTAGAAGGGACTTGAGACATCAATATTCATCAGTGAAGGACTTGAACAAGATCAATGTCATATTTTATTGCAGAAAGAGCCTGAAACATCATAATCAACATCAAAGGAATCTGAGAAGAAGCTACAAGCACCTACAATCCATTAAAATCATTTAGCAAAATTCATCTTTGAAGTCAAAGAATTATCATCATTGGAAAAAGGTCAAGTATTGACAAACGAGCAAAGATCATCATCAATAGAACAAGCATTGACAATGAGCTACTGAGTGGAAGGAAAGTACTATTAAAGTATTCTTAGAGCATTTGATTTTGAAAATTTTTATAGGATCGATAAACTAATTTAAACTTGAATATGCAATACTCATTCATTCATGCATTCATCATCCTACATCTTATTACATTATCCTACATTCTACATCACCCTACATTAAAAAAAATTCATTCATTAACTTCATCATAACCCTAAATTCATTCATCCTAATCCTACATTCATCATCCTACATTTATCATTCATGAGCATTTTTTACCAAACTTTTGGCCACATCTCCTTTTTAGGGACAATTTTTTTTTTTGCCTCATAGAAATTGCTTGCAAAAACATGAATGATTAGTTTGCCTACAAGACAGAAGAAAAGAGTTAGTGTCATTACAAAGAGAATTTTAATTGAAATGATATTAGGTTATGGTCATTTTAAAACAAATTAATATATAAGAAAATGGCAATAATGACATACAAAATAAAATAAAAAATGAAAAAATCCAATGATATGCAACATGCAATAAGAATAGGATTTACAAATGCATAACAAAGCATGATTGAGAAAACATTCAATAAGACATACAAGAAATAAGAGAAAAGAACTTAAATAATTGCAAAGCCATGATATGGCATTGAGACTGTATAAAATACAGAGCGTGGATGAAAAAAACATAATGGTGATATATTGAGCATAAAAACCCATGGCAGTAAGGAAAATAATGTAGAAGAGAAGGCAGTCAACCATGACTCATTGGAAGCACAAGTGGAAACCATGAGTACAAACGTTAGAAATAGTTAGAATTAATTGGGAAACACAACAACAAATCGTCAAAATGTTTCAGAAGCTTGATCTGTGTGTATTCTCCTTCATCATCACAGCTAAACCCAACTTAGAATTGAAGGGAAACACTGCGCATTCACCCACAACATAGAAGAGCCCTCATTGAAAGAAAAATATGCAGAGAAGAACGATGAAAATAAGAGAGAATTGGTATGAGAGAAGAACCCTGAGCAGTGGATAAATAACGTGGAATTGAGCGAAGAAATTGAAGGAACAACGTGGAGAAATAAGGAGAAAAAATTTTCTTAAAGAAGGAGATAGAGACCGAGATTTTCTCTATGCCGATCTAACCTTCTTCTTCAACAAATCCCAAACATTACGCAAGTGGCAAGTAAGAGTGAAATCCAGAATTTCATCAACATTTGAACGATTTCGAAAATGGTTGAACTCAAGATTTCATTTAGATGTGTCATAATGTGAGAAAAACATGACTCCATTTGTGGATTTGCAATGCTCTGTCATCATAAAAATACTCTGACACCTGTATAATCCATGAATTTTTGAGATGCTGAGAGAGAAATTTTAACTGAAATTGTATGTTTAATGCAGGAGAACATACCATTAACAATAATTTCTACAATTTTCCTACAAGTCAATTGAAGTTCAGGTATCCCAAAAGATTTCTTCATGCCATCTTTGTCAAAAAATTTGCACATAAAAATTGTAGCGAGTCTTATTTTACACAATACACATTTTTTGAAACAGAGAGGGGTTTTTATTAAATTTTATGAGAAAATTTTGCAAACGTAGAAGATATTGAAGCACGATTTCGCAATCCAGTGAAACATTTTCTTTCACAAAAGAGATATTTTAATGATATTTCACACAGTAAATTTTTTTTACTCAGTATTACAAACACAAGATTATTTTTTTGTATCAATTGCAGTAGAACACAGAGAAATTGAAGAGTTACAAGCATAGGAATTAGTCTCATTTTTTTCAGAGCTTCAGAGATCCGGTAAGTACATTCGCCATGGTATTTATCCTAATTTTTTTTTCTTATATATATATATATATATATATATATATATTTCTTATTCATAATGAGATTATTGACTGGACAAGGCTATATCAATTGATATATAGAGAAGATACAACTGGGAACCAAAACTGAGCCCAAAGAATTCAAGATAGAAAATTGGGGAAATGAAACAATAGAAAAATTATACCAAGCAGGGTTATTGGAGTTCCTTAAGAATTTTAATGGGCACAATGATAAAATTACACAAGAGTTCATAGAACACTTTGAACAAGGGTAAACTAGAATTGTTGAACTCTTTATACCAGTGAACCCAACCTTCCTTTCTCAAGCATTGGACCTCTATCTGATAGGAGAAGAATATCACAATGTTCTACATTTTAAGATGGATGGACCTTTTTCTTGGAGAAACAAGGAAGGGATCCTTTGATAGGACAAGAGGAATTCCAAGAGATTGGCTTAGAGAGCCATGGTCAGATTGGTTTTTATCATTCAAGAATACGTCACCTGTGGTAATCGATAAAGTGTGATATATATTTATCACATTAAGTTGCTTCAAGATATGAAGGGAGACTGCAAAATCAATTTACCTTACTTCTTCTCAAGAAGCTTAACTAAAATGATATAGAATGTTAAGAATAAAACATAAGTGAAGGAAGCCAACATCTATCATCATGGGCTAAAAAAAATACTTGTGTAATATCAGGTAAGAAATAAGGGAATGATTTGGAAATATTTTTTGGTTGAGAATCATCTTGAAGAACAAACAATAGAAGAGAAGTTTGAAGAATTGCATGTTACAAGAAGTATCATGAAGTCCCCATTGTATCCTAAAACAAGATCGAAGAAGAAGAATGATAGTATTATGGTTGAAAAAGGGAAATAATTTCTATCCAATCCTACGAAGCCTAGGAGAAAAACACAAGAAGAACCAAGCAACAAGGAAAAAGAGCCAGAAATTGAAATAGTTGAACCTCCACCAACATCAAAGTGGATTGATGAGATAATACAAAGAATGGAGAGGGAAGTCCAAGAAGAACCCATAGAGAAATATTCATATTTTGAGAATTCTTGGGTAGGAGCTACCTCATCTCAGTCATATGCTAAGTGTTACACAACATTTTTTCATTGTCCCTGCAATCCCCATCTCGCCCATTGGAGGGTCATTTCCCTGATCAATAAGTAGTGTCATGCCTTGCAAATACCATCATTGTATCCCTTTAAAATGCGAGTAATATTCCTTCTGTTGAAAATTCCCTAAGCCGAGACTCAAAAACCCTTGTTTTTTCCTTGGTGCGGGTAGTCAGTTATACCCTCGCGCCGAAGAGGAAGATTAACATTGGGCCCCGCGCTAGCTGGCACTCTGTCCCAGTTTTCCACCCACGCTGAGCTATTTATGGAATGTTTTTTAACAATAGAGGTGGAGATTCCACTCCAACCACCTTGAGGATGAGTCATTGGGAGTGGTTGAACTGAATAAAAAACGCAGTCCCTCATTTAGTTTATGGTTTCCACCTCTTATGGGAACTCCCTAAAGGATAGGCCTCCCTCCCACCTTTGTAGGGATCCTAACCTCCTCCTTTTCCACTATAAAAAGAAGCTATCTATCTTTTCATAAGCTAGCTGGACTTGGAGAATTGAACATACTATAACAGAACTACTGGAGAGATAGAATAAGAAGGAATCACATTGAGAGAGCTTGATTCCATGTCTTTTGAGAGAGATTGAGTCCATGCTTTCATCCTGTTTGAATTCCCTGATGAGCATCTAAGACGCGCTCCGATTGAACCCTGCTGGAGGAGACTGCGACGTCAAAGCATTGGTTGTAACTCTTCCTTCTATCAATACATATACGTGACTATTGTTTGGTTCCCATTTTGTATTATGATAGATGTTTAACAAAATATGCTTAGCCCTCTTTGAATGGCTAGTAGTTATGAGTGAAACCATTATGTCATATGTTGTTCTTGTTTGCTGTTCTATGTGAAGGTATCCGAGCGTAACTGCAGAAGGATTGTGACTTGCCCAGCCAGGATCGAGAGGCCACTACCACTACAACGATGACGATAGCATTGGATTCTAGGTAGGTTGATCTATCGTGTCCTCTTTTCATTCAGTAATTAGGAATCAACACTCTAGCATGTCTCTTTGTTTCTAGACCCACTCTAAGGCTATAGGGATCATCTCTGTCCACAGAGAAGATTTACCTGCTTAAAAAATTGGCGACTCCACTGGGGATCAATGCGAGTTTGTCGTTTCCTCTTGTTGGGTCAGTTTCAATCATTGATTTTGTTATCTTCCTTTTCTGGTTTTCTTGCTTAGTTTACATCCTTTTTTCAGCTCCAGAGTGTCAAGATTTACCTCTGCTCATTGAGTTTTGGTTTTTCCCCTTTCTCCCATAGTTATCTGGCTTGGTGTGCTTTTCATCTGAATAATCCCACTGATTGGCGCAGGTTACTCTTGTCGCAGTCGCGCCAACCCCTGTATGGTGCAGATTACAACCTTACAGTCACACTGACTCCTGTAGGATTTGGTTTGACCTCCTTAATGAGTCTTTTGGTCAATTGTGCTTGCTTCTGGTTTATTTTTCATGTGTAATTATGCCTTTGGGACTGTTTTGACTGCTGTCAACTTTCTTTTCTCAATCGTTTGTCTGTCTTCTTATCGGTGTAAATTGAGGCCTTAGGGTTTCTAAGGGTTTGGTGCACTGAGCCTTCTGTTTGGGAACCAAGTCGTTTTGATTGTTGCCAATCTCATTCTTGGATCAATTGCACTTAGTTTTCTTGACCCTTTTGAGTGATTGCTTTGGTTGCAGAGTCATTTCATTTCTCGATTGATTCTTCTTCTTGTTGCTCCAAGCATAGATTACATTGTTTGTTTTGGGTCGTTTTGAAAAGTTTCTCTTGGTTTGGAAGATTGCGGCATTAGTTTGAAGTGCTTTCTTGTGTTTGTTTCCCATTTTATTGAGTCATTCAATTTCAATTCTTAAAAAACACTCAAGCTAGTGTTTGTTTTCATGTTTCATATGATTAGTGCATTGTGTACTTTTTTTCATTGAAAATAAAAAAACATATTTTTCATTTTTTATTTGCATTGAAAGTGAAATACTCTTTTGCATAACTAGAATATTATCTAGGAAAGAGTTTCATTTTTGTTTGATTCTGTTAGATGCATTAGTGGATTTCTTCGCATACTTTCATTGTTTTCTTATTTGAAAGATCTCTATCCTTCTCGTAACTAGCATTCATTGAATAATAAATGATGTTCATTTGCATATAGCTTGCATTTAGGAATTTTGAGATCCAAATTTGATAGGGCCTTAAAACTGAAACATAATCCAAGATCAACTTTAAAATTAATTTAATTAACCTAAGGAAGCATTGAAACCTAATGAAACGTTTCTAGTGGTCTAGGCTAGAGATGTGTTCCGGCGTCTTAAAACCTAGCAGCTGTCGTTCGCCATCTGGCTTTAGACAGCGCTAGTACGGACTTGTGCTGCCTTGGCCCTTGTAACCGTGATACACCAAACACAGCATTCGGGGAGACTACCTGCACGTACATCAAGTCCTTGGTAATTTCTTTTTCATTTGATCACCAAGGTGTATATGGAAATTCACAGGAACCTGGTATACCCTCTTGCTTAGCATTCTAGAGTAGTCATTTTGATCTTTTCGTGACTCTTTAAAAAGATAAGAGATCGTCGAGCACTTGTCCTTTCACTCTTGTTTAAAATTGAAAGTGACTAGAGTAATCTTTTGCCTGTTTTTCGACTCTTAAAAAATGAAACAGTGAAATCTGGTTTTAGTGTCATAAAATTAATCATCTACAATCACACGCTCGTTAAAGTTTTATTACTTGGCCTATTGTTTTTCCTTGGTTTTGATCTTGAAGTCTTCAATTGGTTTTATTTTTTCCTTTCTGTTTTGATATACAGTCACGGTGGCGGAACTAACAATTTCGTCATCCTCACTGCCTCCTAGTGGTAGTTCTTTCCCGAACGTTTCTTTTGAAACCCCTCAATCCACTAGGTCTGCCGAGTTTTCGGAACCTATTCTCCCATCTATCCTGCCTCTTGCTACTCGATCTCCTCCTGAAGAACCAGTTGAATTCAATTGGCCTCCTTCTGGCACTTGGTCCCCATCGGGATCACCATTTTTTACTGTTGTTGTGCCTCCTAGTCCCCGTAGTCTTTTCGAAGATCTTATGGCGGAGTCAGACATGGATTCATCTAGTCCTGTTGGTAGTGAAGGAATTTCTGTTTCTACAGGAGAATATTAGCTTTTTCCAGAAGATGTCCCTCATGTTTCTACTCAGTCTTCTCCACCATCGGTGTCACTTCCGCTTGGATATAGTTCCTTGAGTCATATTATTTCTAGTGTTGCTTCCATAACGCAATCTAGTACATTAACTCCTCCTTTGAGTTCGGTCCTCCCTTCGTTAGGACTATCACCTTTGACACCTGGTTCGTCGGTTACTGTTACATTTGTTCTAGTCCAACCGACTGTCTGTGTGGCTTCATCCACACCAGTTTTTACCCATCAGTCGTCAGGATCTTTTCACACTCACTGTTCTATTTTCCTCAATCCAACGGGGCCTGCTAATCCCGGTCCTAGTAGATCACAATCTAGTGCCGTGGAGGCTCCACCTGCTTCTAGTGTAGTTTCCACTACTCCTGTGATTCCTGGCGGTCTTACTTTTGAAGAGTATATGTTTTTTATTCAGTAGCAGAGCTCTCAGGGTTCTCAACCCCTTCAATCTCTTGGAGATCCTCAATTCCATCACTATGATGTTGTTGGTAATCCCGTGTATGTATATCTGCACCATTATGATGTGTATGGTAATACGGTCTATTTGCCTCCTATTGATCCTCATCGAGCTGTGTATGATCCTTATCAAATTGTTACTCATTTGGGACCTACCCTACCTACACAACCCTCTGGTTTGCAAGGAAAACCCCCCGTGGGACAACTTTTGGCTCAGCAGGGCCCTGCCTCTGGTTCATAGGGACAACCTTCGATCCCACAAGGACAACCCTTTGGTCTATTTGATCAACCTAAGAATCAACTAGGACTATCTCATGCTCCTGGGGGGAAAATCTACCCACCACAGGGACAACCTGTTACACCACAACCACAGCCACATGCTCAGTATGGCCAAAATGTTGTGCAACCAGGACTACCCTACGGTCCTCCTTTGGGTCAACCTGGTTACTAGGGCCAACTTGATCCATCGCAACCATCGGGCCAACCTTTTCCACAAGTCCAACCCGATGGCCCTCAATACTCAGTTCAACCAGCTCAACAACCAATTCCACCTTCTCCTAATCTGGTTCCATCATTTCAGCAACCAGTTCTACCTGCTTATAGTTAGCCAGGTTTACCCGCTCAACAGCCTGCTCAACCTGCTTAGTCGGGTCTGCCTGCTCAATCGCAAGGCGCTTATTGCCCTCAAGGTTCATATCAACCAGTATATAGTGCGCCCCAGGTTTCTTACCCTCAAAATCAACTTGTATATCATCAGCCTCAAAGCCATGCTTACATTCCACAAAAAACTCCATACATTGCTGAGCAAGGACCTCAGTGGTCTACTCCAACTCAGTATCCTGATCCTCAACCCCAGTATCAACCAAATTATCCTACTTCTAATCCCTATGATCTGAATCCTTTGAGACAGAATGTATGGGGACAGAATCCTGCTCAAACTAAGTGGAATGTTCACGCAGGTCCTTATCAAAGACCTCCGATGACTTTCAACACTCAATTACCATTTATTTCTACGTTGGAATTACCTGATGTGTCAAAGTTGACAAACGATCCCATTCTTCATAACCCGTATTGGCCTTCGGTTCCAACCAATATTCCTGGTGATTGTCCCAAATTTGAGGGCAAGTTTGGCGAAGACCCCCAAGCGCATTTTATGACATGTGGTGTTCCTCTAACTCTTGGGTTGACAATTCTATTCGACTCCATATTTTCCAATGAACTCTTACTGGTGCCACTGCAAAGTGGTACATTGAGCTATCTCGTGGCATCTTCCAAGACTTTAATTATTTAGCCATGGCATTCCTTACGCATTTTCAGTTACCAATCTGGTATGAGACCGGGACACACCTCCTCACTTCATTGAAACAGGACCGAGATACTCATATCTTGGATCATATTCATGAGTGGTAACGTCGTTGTCGCATAATGAAATTCAAAATTCCTGATCAGCTTCTAAATCATTGGTTCACCACCTCCTTTGTCAACCAGATTTCCAAAGACATAGCTATGGGGACATGTGTAACTGACGAACAAGGCATTGCTTATGCCTAGTACCTTGATCTTGTGTACTCTCAGTCTGGCGCATTATATGATATCTTGCCTGATGCTCCTTGACCTGGAACTTCTAAACCACCAGTGATTCCATCCGTCGATGGTATTATTGGTTTTGTGTCTCATACTTCTCAGAAGTCTTCATCTTTAAACACTGGGAAGCCAAAGTCCGCTTCTCCCAATAATGTTGCTTCTCAGTCCACTTCGAATTCTGGTAAACCCACAGAAGTTAATGTCGTTCAGGCCAATCCTACAGATAATTCTTCTAAAGGTAAAAATAAGGGTAAAGGTAAGGTCAAATCTGATACCCCGAAACAGGATTCTCAGA
Organism: Pinus albicaulis; assembly: GCA_034641835.2. NCBI lineage: Eukaryota > Viridiplantae > Streptophyta > Pinopsida > Pinales > Pinaceae > Pinus > Pinus albicaulis. The sequence goes on along the minus strand of CM076574.1, from coordinate 754,860,564 downwards.
AACCTCGTGCTGGTGATGGTTCTCAATGCAAGCCAAAGTACCCTTGTTTGATTTGTGATGATGAGAACTTCACCAAGGACTGTCTTAGATGATCCAAAGTGAGCTGCTTGCTCAAAGGTACCCTAGGAACTTTGACCGTTCTTAAATAACCTTTCCCATTTCAGCAGACTCAGATGGTAGAGAAACCTCAGTCCTTGACCCCATTTCGTTCTCAGGTGTTCATGATGAATGGTTCTACAACCATTTCTATTGCTACTCGATCGAAATATTATACTGGCTCACGTCAGGCTATGGGAAAGGAGATCGCTGATGGTGCTCCTCCTCCACCTGTTACTGGCCCTCTTGAAATTGAAAGGCCCAATGTTGAATCCATTGTGCGGCCACCATCCAAAGGTGTACTCCGCAAGTCTTCTTATAATCCTAACGCCTGTGCCACTCACCATTACAATATTGTTGAGGATTTGGCTCGGGCGCCATTTACAATGTCCACGTTAGAAGTACTTTAGAGTTGTCCATCGCAGCGAAGAGCTTTGTTATATATGATTGGTGGGATTGATCCTGCTGATACTAGCCTTCTTGCTTTCGATTTAGAGAATTTCGTTCCACGACTTTCGCATTATATTGTGCTCATTATTAAAGTTGTCATTAATGGTCTCAATATCCATCGAGTAGTTGTGGACGAAGGTGCATCAACCTGTGTCATGTCATCTTCATGTTGGAAAGCTATTGGTTCTCCAGCCCTGAATTCATCACAAAATGCCCTTGAAGCATTTGATAGAAGAGAATCAAAACCTTTAGGTGTTCTCGCTAGTTTACTGATTACTATGAAAGGGAAGACAGTCAATGTCGAGGTAGAAGTTGTTGATGCTAAACTCAATTATAATCTTCTCCTCGGTCACAGTTGGACTCACGCCATGTTATGTGTTCCGTCCACTCTCTTTCGTGGTCTAAAATTTCCACATGAAGGAAATATTGTTACTGTTGATCAATTGTCTTTCTTCACCTCTTCTTCCGAGAACAACGTTCTGTATGTGGATCAAATTCCTACTCCCTACAAGAGCGTAGGGCGAAGTCTTTTTAAAGATCTTGCCTTGATGGGTATTTTTCCTCTTCCTCCACCAAATATTGTTCAGATTCATATGATCTCTTGGTCTGACGACTCATGGATTATTCCTTCCCCTGAACAGATTGATTCCTTCAGAGATTTGATACCCTTGAGTCCAATTTAGAATGATTATTGTGAACTCATTTCCGCTTCGGAACCTTCGTCCTCTGATTGTGCTCCTTTGAGCATGTCCCTTGAAATTTATTTTCAATTCCCCTGGCTTGGTGATTCAGATTCACCTAATCCTTTGAAAGAAGTGTTTCCCTCTGATGAAGCCATCATGGAAACCATGTCCTTGAGGATTTTCCGTGGGAAGATGGTCATCATCGTTCCTCGTTTATGCCTGGCCTCGGGGCCATGTATACTTGTCTCGAGAGTTATGCATCTCAGGTTCCTTCTCCTCCACTTCAATTGCCTGTTTTGACACATGACGTCTTTAAAAAAGGTAACTTGAGTAATATTACACAGACGATGCCTATTGACATTTCCGTTAAACCGGGAATTGTCGAGAACATCCATATCGGGGTCTCTTGTTCTTCTGATGAAGTACAAGTTTATACTAGCCTTTTCCGCGAATTCTGTGATGTCTTTGCATGGTCCTATGAAGAAATGTCCAGCATTGACCCTAGTATAGTGGTGCATGAAATTCCTACTTATCCCGGTTCGAAACCTGTTTGCCAGCGTCTTCGTCCGGTGCACCCTAGGAAAGCTGCTGCCATTAAAGGCGAAGTTGAAAAACTTCTCAGAGCTGGTTTTATTTATCCAATTCCTTTGACAGAATGGGTCTCTAATATTGTTTCTGTAGATAAGAAATAGGGAACTATTCGCGTCTGCATTTATTATCGTGATATTAATCGTGCTTGTCCTAAGGATAATTATCCTACTCCTTTTATCGATCAAATCATTGATGACTGTGCCGAGAGTGAGATTTTTTCCCTCATGGACGCTTTTTCTGTTTATAATCAGATTAACATCCTCCCATCTGATAAACATAAGGTTGTCTTTATCTGTCCTTGGGGTACTTTCTCATATAAGAAGCTCCCTTTTGGCTTAAAGAATGTCGGGGCTACATTTTAGTGAGCGATGTCGTATGATTTTCACGATATTAGTCACATCGTTCAACCTTATCTGGATGATCTTCCCACTCATTCAGCTAAACGTCTGGACCATCCTGACCATCTTCGTCAGATTTTTCTTCATTGTCGACGTTACAATATTAGGCTTAATCCGCACAAGTGCATATTTTGCGTTGATTCCGGTAGACTCTTAGGGTTTATCATATCTAAATATGGAATTCACCTCGATCCACTCAAGGTTGAGGCTATTATCAATCTCCCCTCTCCCTCCTCATTACATCAGTTTCAAAGTTTGCAAGGAAAGGCTAATTTTCTATGTCGTTTTATACCTAACTATGTCGAAGTGGCTAGAGGATACACGCGATTATTAAAGTAGGGCATTCCATTCTATTGGGATGATATTGCTCAAAAGTCTTTTGAGGGCCTGAAAATGTTTCTTTTCAATGCTCCTCTGTTGCGTCCTCCTAACTATCATCGTGATTTTTCCCTTTATTTATTCGTCACTTTCAGCACGATTGCCATGGTTCTGGTACAAGACGTTGATGATGATAATGAGCATGTTATTTATTAATTGTCTCGTAACCTTCTCGATCCTAAGACACGCTATGCACATGTTGAGAAGTTAGCGTTAGCTGTAGTTCAAGTAGTTCAACGTTTTCGTTATTATATTCTTTTGCGTATAGTGACTGTGATTTCCGATTGCAACCCCATGACCTATATATTGTCTCGTCAATTTCTAGGGGGAAAATACTCGAAGTGGATTGTCATCCTCCAAGAGTTCTATTTGGAATTTACTACTGCCAAGTCGAAGAAATCGCTATTCTTTGCCTATTTGATTTGTCCCCTTCCTTTAGACTCTCCTCTGTCTCATTCTGAGGAATACATTCCAGACGATACGCTTTTCTTGATTAGCACCCTCGATCCGTGGTATGGTGATATCATCGTTTATCTCCAGACTTCCACTTTTAGATCTAAGTTGACAAAGGATGCCCGCCGACGCATCCGTCATCAGTCGCAACCCTATCGTATAGTCGGGGATACCCTCTATCGTGTCGGAGTGGATTCCATTCTCCGTCAATGTTTGACCCTCGTGGAAGCTGAGAAAGTCCTCAATGATTGTCACAGTGCCGCCCGTGGCGGTCACATGTCTGGTTATGCCACTGCACAAAATATTCTACGTGCTGGTTATTTCTGGCCTTCTATCTTCAAAGACTACATTGTCGCAATTCGTAAATGTCATGATTTCCAGATTTATCAATGCAAGATGCGTGCGCCGCCTGTACCTCTTCATCCTGTCATTATCGTTGGTCCTTTTTCAAAGTGGGGCATTGATTTTATGACGTGTAACCCTCACTCGACCAGGGGGTATGCTTATATTATTGTAGCCGTGGACTACTTCACCAAATGGGCCGAAGCAATGCCTACACTTGCCACTGACGGTAAGATAGCTGCTCAATTCATATTCAATCACATCATTGCTAGGTTTGGTGTCCCTCAAGCCATCGTTACCGATCATGGTTCCCATTTTCGACATTACATGGTGGCGGAGTTGACTTCCAAGTTGGGTCTGCATCACGACAGCTCAACGCCATACTATCCTCAGGCCAATGGCCAGGTTGAAGCCATGAACAAAGTTCTTGTTACCATGCTTCAACATATGATTGGGATCCATAAATCCAATTGGCATCTCATGTTATTTTCGGCGCTTTAGGCATACCGAACCTCAGTTAAGAATGCAACTAGATTCACCCATTTTTAGTTGGTTTATGGTCTGGAAGCTACTCTTTCGATTGAATGTGAAATACCTTCACTCAAGTTGGTTGTTGAATTACTGCTGAACACTTCACTAGAAGAAGAGCATCTCCTTTATATAGAAAGGTTGGATGAAACTTTTCGCTTTTCTGTTTTGGTTATTGAAGCACAGAAAAAGTGGGTCAAAGCTCATTTTGACCAATCAGTTTCCCCTCATTCTTTCGTTGAAGGAGATCTCATCCTCCTGTATGACCAAGCTCATGATATGCTGGGGGTAGGTAAATTCCAACCCATGTGGCATGGGCCTTACATTTTTAAGCGTGTATTGTAGAATGGGGCCTATGAGCTTATTGATTATGAAGGTCATCCTCTAGAACAACCCATAAATGGGTTGTATCTCAAAAAATATTATGCGTGAGTCATTAATGCATGATTTGTGTACATAGGTGTTTTTTTTTCATTTTTGTACATGTTTTGATTTGGTGTGCTTTGCGAGCATTTTCCTGCTTATTTGGGTCTTGCTTATTTGTGCAGATTTCTATTACCCCTTTTTTCGGTTTTGCGGATGGTGCTTCCCGCAGTACCAGGAATTTGTCTTCAGCAGCCTGGGTAATCTATGATCCTGCTGGTTAGTTGATAGAAATACAAGGTATTTGTCTAGGATGAACTACAAACAATTGAGCTAAATATAGTGTTGTCCTTGAACTATTAACCGAGGCAATCAATCTCGGCATACACGCATTGCTTGTAAATCTAGATTCACAGCTTGTTGTTCTGCAACTCAATGGTCATTATTCAATTAGAAACCCATACATTTTGAGATTTTATTTACGTATTCCTTTGTTGGAAATACATTTTGATTTTATTACATATCAACATATTCCTAGATGAATGAATGCATTAACTGATACAGTGGCTAACATTGTATTAGATAGACATTTGCGTAATTTGTAAAATCATCATCATGTGAAAATATCCATGTAGGAAAATAGATGTATATATATCTCATTTTTTCATTAGTGTGCATCATACATTCAAAAAATATGTGTGTTTTTGTTACATCTTGAGACACCATTTCTCTCAAAATATGCAGATATAAAGCCTAGGTGTCTAATCGGCGTGATGCTAATGGTAGCATGTCACTGCCCGTATGAGCTGCCTTAGTAAGCGGTGAATGCGGCTTGGCACCTTGACAGTATGTATTTGGTAGACACGAGGAACATCGTCAAATATGCATAGTTTGACACTCCACGTGTAATCCCCTCTAGGTTGCGCATGATCTCCTCTTCCTCGCCTCCCTCACCATGAGGGTCGAAATCACGAGGGATTCACCTTACTATCAGAGACATGCCCACGGTCTCTCTGGGCCAACATCTGGAAATGAATGGATTTAATGTCAAAACATACATAGTTAAAAAAATTCATAACACTCATGGAAATCAAAAAATGAGTCTTACCTAAATCTTCATCCCAATCCTCTCCCTCCGGGAGTGGGAGGTCTGGATCACCAGTACAATCTGTACTACAGTAGGGCTAGTCCTCCACGACGATCAACTGTCAGTGGATCCAATCAAAGAACTCCGGTCTCTAGGACATCTGTTGACCACCCCCTGTCCTTGGCATTAGAGCCGCCCATTAGGCCATCCGTGGTTCTCTCGCTGGTGGTGTTGGGACTGTAACCTCCTAACGGTGAAAAATTGGTAGTCGTTCTAGGAAGAACGATACCAGGATAGACCCATAACCAAATTGCTTCAATTTTCCCTTCTTGCATTTTGTTAGTTGGGGTTTCATGTTTATTGTCATGGTCTCTGCCGAGTTTTATATGGTTGGTGTAAAGAAGTCTACAACAAGAAGCAACTGTGTTTTTGTTGCTTCATGCGGTGCTTGCGATTCCACAGCTCGTGTGATGGTATGTAGCACTAATTTTAGTGCAAGTCTGGGATACTTTGGATATCGACTTTACCACTTCCTGATCCCTTCTGTGCCCCTGGACATACCCTGTCAATCACCATGGACATGTTCTCCATGCAAGTCCGGGTGCCGGTTAGGATCGGTGCTGCTCCCCTCCGTGACAATCCTGTGATAAAGTAGACGTCAGAAACATCAATCTCAAGTTCCTGATCTCGAAGGATGAATTTTTCCTGATCCTCATCCGATATGTTGATCAAATATTGTAGCAGCTCCGTTTGAGCACGAAGACACGATGTTAAGAATAACTTCTTTGGTCCACAGTCTCTGAGAGCTTCCATGCATCTCTCATTACCCATGGCAAGCTCATCCTCTTCGCTATGTTCCCGTTCCTTCGATTCGATCACCATTTTTGCCGCTTTCTACCTGCAAACACATTCATATGAATAGTATTATCCTTTTTTGAAGCTTGGATTTGTAAAAAATTGGGCATTTAACTTGCATTTTTTCATAAGAATGGTCTGCGTCGTTGGCGCGACTGTTTCCCAAACAGTCGCGTTAATGGGCATGCCCTAGTGTAGAAAATTGGGCGGTTTACGCGACTCCGTGCTCGAAACCCGGGCCAACCATCGTGCCCTAATATTCACATTTCCTCCCCCAGAAATCAAAATTGGAAGTTGCAGGTAGTAAAAAATGACTTGAAATGAAGGGAGAGATCTCGGCTCTTACCTGGAATTGATAGATTCGAGATTGGTCTACTGGATTTTCTGCTATCGTCGCCGCAAAATCACACTGTAAAATGGGTAACTATTGCTCCACAAGAGGTAAAAAGTGAAAGGTAATTATTTTTACCATTTTTGGCATTTTATAAATTTTCACAACCCTAATTAGGTTTTAAGACATGTTTTTCGATTATTTTATTATATCATTTTCTAGAAATGGGTTTTACACTTGTCTCTTATGCAACAACAGGTTTTCAGGACATAGTGGTGGAGTAATGAGTTAAATTTTATAATTTTTCGAACTCAGTAAAAACACGAAAAAGTCACTACTGGAGTCATCTTTCAGCTCTTTTCTGACTCCTTAAAATTGAAAATATTGTCAAGAATCTTGTTGTTTCGAACTCGTTAAAAGACTGCGAAGTGATATCTACCTAGTATACGTTTACCCCTTTTTCGGGCTGGGATATATTATTTACGAAAAAGGAATATCTTAGCCTATCACAACTAAGAGGTTCTTTCAGATATTGTTTTCTACCTTTTCAGATCTGAGAGAATATTTACAAAAAGGGCCATGATGGAGTTTTCTTTTCTGCCTTCTTTTCGAACTCTCTAAACATGAAAATATGTTGAGTTCTCCCTCTGTCAGACTCATTAAACTATTATGACTTCGGATTTCGTCGCCATGACGTTACTCGAGTTCCTCCTTCTTAGGGCTCGTAAAATGTACTAGGTTGGATTTTTCCAAAGGAAAAAATTACAGCACAAGCATATGCTATCCCCTTCAAGCTTGTTTTAAAAAATAATTGGGGTACTCGCCAGAAATGGTTGGGGGAAATGGAACCAAGTTTTATTTATGTTGGCAGTATGTCACTCTTGAACATGGCACTTTTCTGCATTCGTTTCGGGTTGGGGACATATCATTTCGTCATTTTTGCCTCCATGGGTTTGGGTAATCTCTTTTGACCTCTCATATGCTCTTTTCCTCGTCATCATGACCTTAGATCCTTTGATGTTAAATACTGCCAAATCCAGTGTCGTGATGCTGATATGTTCAAGAGAAGTTTGCCTCTACGGTTTTCAACCTCCTTCTGATTCTTTGTTGGTCCCGTTTCACTATCATCATGTTCCTCTGTCTCGTATCGATGATGTGGAAAACATTATGGCTCACCTTCGATCAGGTAACTTCCTGTCGACTTTAGCTCATTATCCAGGAATTTGATCTAGAGACTCCCTTTTGGTACCTTGGAGCCTGCATGCCTCAATGGTAGGTTCTTCGCATTTGACACAAGGTCCACATCATTGGCCTTCGATCGATTGATTCTGTGGATGTTCGATGCCAGATCACTGTTCACATTCCGTGGATTGTACCGGTTGTACCTAAGAGCCATTTTCATTATTGGTGGTTTCTCTTGTGCATGTTAACAACTTTTATCATTGAATGGTAATCAGGTGATTTTATTGCATGTTCTACTTCAGCTCATATATTCGCATGCTTGAATTTGTACTTGTTCGGGTCGAGATGGAGTGTAAGACCCTAGGTTTTGTCTAATAAAATCCAGGTTGTGGATTTTGGTCGATAATCATGAATTATTGCATGACTCTTTTGATTGGATGGCTGTGACCATATTTGAGTCTATTTGTTGATCCTTACTGCTGGATGGCTGCATCCATACCTCAGATCTCAGTTTTTATATACTCTATTATGGATGGTTGCGCCCATACCACATGTTCATGTGTCAGAGATATCAGTTGTATTCGTAATTGCAGGTTTTCCGATAATGGTGTTTGGTTTGAACGCGTTCTCATAAATCATTTCGCCCCTCCCTCTCCCTCGGACCTCATGCTTTAGGGGGCATTTGTTACACAGAATTTTGTCACTTTCCCTGCAATGCCCACCTTGTCCATTGGAGGGTCATTTCCATGATCAATAATTAGTGTCATGCCTTGCAAAGACCATCATTGTATCCCTTTACATGAGAGTAATATTCCTTTTGTTGACAATTCCCTTAGCAGAGACTCAAAAACCCTTATTTTTTCCTTGGCGTGGGTAGTCAGTTATACCCTCACACTGAAGGGGAAGATTAACAATGGGCCCTGCGCTAGCTGGCACTCTATCCCAGTTTGCCACCCGCGCCAAGCTGTTTATGGAATTTTTTTAAAAAGTAGAGGCAGAGATTCCACTCCAACCACCTCGAGGATAAGTCATTAGGAGTGGTTGAAATGAATAAACCACAGACTCCCTCCTTTATTTTATGGTTTCCACCTCTTATGGGAACTCCCTAAAGGATAGGCCTCCCTCCCACCTTTGTAGGGATCCTAACCTCCTCATTTTCCTCTATAAAAAGAAGCTATCTCTCTTTGCATGAGCTAGCTGAACTTGGAGAATTGAACATACTATAGCATAACTACTGGAGAGATAGAATAAGAAGGAATTACATTGAGAGAGCTTGAGTCCATGCCTTCATCTCGTCCGAATTCCTTGACGAGCATCTAAGATGCGCTCCGACTAAACCCCGCTGGAGGAGATTGCGACGTCAAAGCATTGGTTGTAACTCTTCCTTCTATCAATACATATATGTGACTATTGTTTGGTTCCCATTTTGTATTATTTTAGATGTTTAATGCAATATTCTTAGCCCTCTTTGATTGGCTATTAGTTATAAGTGAAACCATTATGTCATATGTTGTTCTTGTTTTTTTTTATATGTGCAGGTATTCGAGCATAACTACAGAAGGATTGTGACTTGCCAAGGCAAGAGCGAGAGGCCACTACCACTACAACAACAACAACAGTGTTGGATTCCAGGTAGGTCGATCTATCATGTCCTCTTTTCATTCAGTAACTAGGAATCAACACTCTAGCATGTCTCTTTGTTTCTAGACCCACTCTAGGGCTAGAGGGATCGTCTATGTCCGTAGAGAGGATTTACTTGCTTAACACTAAGGAAACCGGGGAAAAATTTAGAGATAATGAATAATATCTTAAGAATATAGAAGAACTAACAAGTGAGTTGGAGGATAGCAAGATCATGGAAAAACACTTGAAAAAGGAGAATAAGATGTATAAAGAAAACAACAATAAAATAATCAAGGAAAAAAATAAGTTGAGAAAAAATATTAAAAACCTTGAAACTCAGAATATTCTCATCTATAAACAAGCCTACAGATGGATAAAGGAAAAAAAGTCATGGTAGAATAAATATGAGAAGAAGAAGGTAAAAGTTGTCATCTACAAAGAAGGGAAATATAAGGGTATTGAATTTCTTCTTCAAGCTACATAGGAAGAGGCTACAGGGTCAGAAACAACAGGGGCATCATCACTCAGGAGATCCAAATGGAGGAGGCAAGCATGAGAACATGATTGAACATTAACAAGGGGGAGATGTTTGCCCTCAATTTTGGTCATTTTTTCCTATCATAAATCCATATATTTACCACCATATTCCATATTATTTCATCCATTTATGCCTCATTTTAGCCTTATTATGCATATTCATGTAATTAAACTAAGTTTTTCAACTTTTAGAAATTTCTGTAAAAATTAGGTTTTAAGAGTAATTTTTGGACTGCACTAAAAATTCTCGTAATAGCTTTATTGAAGTCATACGTATAGGACACCTAGGTGAGATCTGAACATATATTTGGAAATATTGGGAACCATGGATGGAGAAATACCTATTGGTTCAGTCAAACTGAGCAAAAACAGACCTGGTCAATGCTGGTCAAACTTGACCTGTCATTCAGGAATCCCAAGTAAAAAGGGGAATATTTATTATTTTGTGGGATTTTTCCTGATTTTGTGAACCAGAACGGATGAGTTTGACCTATATGGATAGGATTAGGATTGATAGTATTTTTAGAGACATTATAGCTAAGTTTGTTTATGATTTTCCTGTTTAAACAAAGTTTATGGACCATTCAAGCATGTAGAATATATGTAATTTTGTATTGAGACTTTTGGAGACCTTGAGATAATTTGAAGAACAAGTTCTAATTTTAATGATGTGGATGATTTATTAAGTTTTTTGTAGCTAAAGAGTTCTTCAAGTGTGCAAGGCAAGGGTGGAGGGCCCCCATACCAAGCTAAGTAGACTTTGGTTAAATTAACATAGTTTTAATGCAATAGTTCTTGCTTCAGATTTATGATTCAACCATTTAGATGTGTTATGATTTCTAATGATTGCTGGATGATTATTGGTTTAAATATAATTTTCATACGAAAGGAAAACCAAGAATTTAAGTTAAATTCTCTTTCTATCACATCATGAACAACAACTAAAATTCATCCTCTTCACATTTCTTCAATTCTAGTTTATAATTTGATGCAATGGTAATAACGTTGGAATAGAACTGTAAAGAAGGACAACCAAGACCTCCTAAGCTATGAGCCTCTTCTCTTACTTTATACACATCATAAACTATTTCTCTTTAGTTTCCTTTCTCGAATTGTTTCTTGAATTTCCAGTTTTAATGCAACAGTAATATTGTTGGAGTAGAATTGTGAAGGACAACCAGGACCTCCTAAGTTAGGAGCCTCTTCTCTTGATTTCTACACATCACTAATTACTGATATTGAGTATCTCTTCTTGAAGATAGTATTGTGGGGAAGGACAACCAGGGTCTCCTAATTTAGGAGCCTCTTCCTTCACTTACTACATCTTGAATTAGAAACTTTTTAGTTAATTATTATATTTGTAATATGCATTTCCATTAATCTTAAAATTTAGAATATATTTGTAATATGAATTCCTTTCAACTTTTAAAATTTGTCTTCTAAAATTGACTTCACCTGAAATCCATATATTTTGGACATTCTTCCAAGTCTACAAACCCGGATTGGCAAGTAAAACACCTGTGTTAGTTTACTTAGTAAATTGACCCAACAATGGTAAGACCACTGGCAAACAAATACGATGCCTATTGTTATCCTTAGATTTTTCGATTTCCCAGTAGATCAGTATGGTATCGAAGTCTATTCATTAGAAAAATGAATATTCTGCTAGAGGAACTTTGGAAGCAACACAAATTTTGACTACTTTGAAAGAATTTCTTCCATTGCAGAAAAGTGGAAATAAAGGAAATACAAGTGAAGGAAAGTCACTATTTTATCTTCTAATCTTGAACAATTGATTCGTGGAGTATCATTTTACCTATTTATAAAATGCATATTCAAGTATTACAGATAGGACATATTTGCACCTGCCCACACACAATCCCTTGCAACCTAAAAGACTACCTTGGATTTGAAAACCATTGGAAGGGCCAACTTCATTAAACTTTAAGAACCCAACAAATGTGATCAATACAAATGCCCCAAGATTTTCAATTTCCCTCAAATTCAAGGAAATATAGACATAACACAACTCTTAATATTTGTTCTCAACTCCCATGAATAAAAGAATAAAAATGTTGAAGTGGATGGTGTGATTAAGAAGGAATCCTTAAAATAACCCCTACATTGCTACCAACCCAAAACAGAGTTGGAAAATGTGAAGTTGGTAACGGTGGATATTTATAGAAAATGTGAGGCACATAAATAAAAATTTACTATTATCAATAATTACAGGTGAACATGTGCTTAAACATTCAACTCATTACTCTAGGAATTTGTTTTAGGCATAATATCTTAGTTCCATAGAAACAATAACTACATCCAAAATCATTATACCCTTCCGTGTAGGATTTAAATGACATACAATTTCAAAGATGAAAAAAAAAGCATGCCTTTAAAGGATAATTTAAGAAATAATTTTCAAATTTGATATGCAATCAAATGGTTAAACTCTGGATAACTTGGTAGCCATAAATTTGAAGAATAAGTATTAAAACATGGCCAACAATCATATTTTCTAGATCATTCCTTTTCTTTGCAGAGCCATGCTCGAAATTTTTTTGTAGAACATAGTTTTTGAAAACATTTGTCATGAGAATCAATGCTTGAGGAAAGTTCATAAAAACCATATTCTTCTCTTCAGATATTTCATTTTTAAGTTTTTGTTTAATAAAAAATAGGAAATGTTGGAAAGCGAGATCCCTAGTTGACTTAGGACTTTGATTCCCTTTGTTAATTACAATTTTCATTGGTGTTGACAATGTAATGTGATGACTCAGTGGGATATGAGTTGAGGGTAAACACTTGGAAAAATACATTTATAAAACCTGCTTCATGAAATTAATTGTACAAAAGTAAATCTATCAGTCTCATGTCTTATACTATAAGTTCTTACAACCTTAAGATTCTTCTTTATGCATACCTGTAGCACTATTTTTGTCTCCAATAGATTCCATGCACTTTGCACAGATGATGAATGAATAAGATAACATAATGAACCATTTGAATTTTGTATACCCCACTAACACTAATTTAATGATTTGATCCCATATTTTTCATGTGAATTAGATAATTGGTTGGAAAAATATACTCATGTTTGTACCATGTATTAAACTAATCTTTTGAACAAGAAAATATGTTGAAATGTTTACAATTAAGAAGAGAGAATTGAAACCTACAAGATACTATGCATAAAAGACCTTTGGTTGTTCACAAACATCGAAATAAACTTGCATAGATGAAATAGATCTGTATTGCAAATATTGGAAAAAGATTGAGCCAATTTTATATAAATACTAATTTTTGCACCGATAAATATTTTTATTTATTTTTCTAAAACAGATCTTCTGCATTTGATCCGAGACCTCTCCAAGAATGTTGATTTCCCCTTTTCAATTCCTTACAAAATTATATGCCATAGTTAAATTTGTTTCGTAATGAAGTATCACTTGTCATCTCTCAAGCCCCAGAAACCCATACAAATTTTCCAGTATGAAGTAAATTAATTTAATCCTTTCAAAGATCCCTTCATTGTGAGGCAGTGCTAAAAACCTATCTGCAACTCTACAAGTTATTTTCCAAGGGAATATTAACCTCGGGTGTCTTCCCAATGGAGATATTAGGTTGTGTAACATAGGGTGTTGATTGTTGAGAGAGCCCAGGAGATTTTTGGAGACCCTCCTCATTCCAAAATTAGCACATTGAAGCCCTCTAAATCATTTCATGTGAGTTACGTTGACAGTTACCTGTAAACAGGTTGCAGAGCATGAGGCAACGATTCAATTACATGATAGATGAAAGATTTAATAGGATGGATCAATGTGCTCCTTTACCAAGCACATATAATAAAATAAATATTTTTTCCCACCAAAACACCACTGAACTGCCAGACCAAAAAATGCAACTTTTGACAACTTGCAATAACGACATCACCAACTAAAGGAAATTCATGTTATTAAGTTCTACACTGGAACACCATTCCATAGATATATATTGCTAACCTCATATATGGAAGAAGTTTATATGAAGGATGAGATTACCTCAATCAACAAATAGAATGGAATTTGTCTTAATAAAAAATTCAGGGTGTTGATCTACAGAAAATAATGTAACTGCAAAACAAAATGATTGCAACACAAAAGGGAAAATGTAGGTGTTATCTAGTTCTCTATTTGCATGATTGACTTTGCAGCTCTCCCAACACCTTGAAAGTGTGGCAGGAGACCCTCCAAGTTGTTAGAATTAATATCCTACTCTAATGACCACAAAAAGTGGAATTTCCTTCCAGAATTTTACTCATGGTTATTCGACCAAAAATTCACCCATTCAGAGGCATCTCATTAGCTCAGTAAATGTGCATGGATCCCCATTCTTACAACTTGTACGACAATATATAGAAAAACCATGAGAAAGAGTGAAGATAGACTTGAGAAAATTTAACAGTATAAACTGAAACACAAAGTTGTAAGGAACACAGGTAGTGGATGAGTTTATCCAGGGGTGAAATAAAATTTTACAAACCTTGAGAAAATTGAACAGTATAAACAAAAACACTGGCACGATCTATGTCCATTATTTAATTGACAGAGATACCATTATAAACTTGGTATCTTTAGGAGTAACTTTAACTTTGTGGAACAACGAGAAGTTTTAATTTCAGTGTGTCCTCCTTAGGGTATGTGCCCATCCCTACTTAAGGACAAGGATTGCAATATTATGGATCTATGAGTAGTAAGAGTAATATTAATTATGGATTACAATTTCAAGAAAATTTGGATAGAGGGTTAAATGATGTGAAACAATAAAATTGTACTAACTCTCTACAGGTCATCATTGCTTGACATAGTTATCATTACAAGTGTCCTACAGATCAATGTCAAAGATAAAATTGTCATTCTTGTAATATTTATGATAGTCCCAGCTTACACATATATAGTTTCTTACCTATTGTATGCGAGTTGACTTTTGTGTAGATTTGGAGCAACGATGCATATTGCAGATCAATGTCTTTAAAGTAAAATTTGGTTGGGATATTGTATACCTGAGATTTTAGTGCTTGGATCCATGATGATAAACTATATAAGTACCTTTGCAAGTTTGTGCATGAAACTAAGTAGTACATGACACATATCTAGCAAATGCCATGACCTATATACTTGAAGCTACAATGTACCATCATTTTTCCTTAATAACATTTGGGACACTGCAGACCCGAGCTAGTGTTTGGTCCTGAAGTAATCTTAGACAACTTGTAGCTTGGTGTGTAGTAAATTATTTTAAAGGAATCTTCACTGATTGGTGTATTCAAGAATATAGTCATAACATTACAAGCCAGTGGCATCTACAGGTAGAGTCATAAGCATTTCTTGGTATCAGTAAACAAGTTTGATCTTCTTGTAGTAGTAAGATTCAAGGTTTCATCATCATTTTCCTATAGTAGTTGCTTAAACTATATAATAAATTTGTTATAAAGTAGTGAGAAGTGTGTTCCTAAGAATATGTTGAAGTTCTACTACCCATACTGCTGTGTTATTGTTGATAGAAAAAAATGATCGACTATGCTACTATAGTGGTATGGGGGTATGCTAGTGTAGTAGAATGACCTCTTATTCTTATGGCCATCTCATAGATAATAACCACAATCCAAATAGGGCCCTCAAGGCATGAAACAAAAACCACATGTATTTTAGCACCATAAACAAAAACCACAAGTATGAATTTATGAAATTTGCATCTTTTGAGTCATTGTATGGTGGGGATACATGGAGAAAATATGTATTTATGCTTGAGTATGTATAATTTGGTTTATAAAGACATCAACCTTAAAAACTGTATAGTGGAAAACTATAGGTGCAAACAACACCTATTATAATTAATCTTTGATCTTGGAGAACATTCTCACCATATATATATATATATATATATATATATATATATATATATAATCATAATCTTTGGATGGAGAGGTGTTTTGCAAAGGATGATTAAAGTTAGTGTAATAGTTTGTTGTTTTGTTTAAATCTTTCAAGTGTTCATTAGGTTATTTGGAGATATGAATTAATTTAATGGAAATTTTTATATATTTTACATTTGAATGATGTTATTTGATTTATAGATGATGAATCATGATGTTATTGTTTTTTGTATAATAATTTATTTTTTCTTTTGGGCTTGGCACAAAATTTTAATAAAAAATTTCTTAATGGTTTTTGTGAACATTACACTTATTTTACTTTGAATGCTACTTACAAATCTAGTAATTCTCAACTCTTAGAAACTATTGATGCAAGTTTCTAGATCGATTTGAAATTTTACTTGTGGAATATTTAGTGAGATGTCAAAAGATAATCCTAGGAAGAAACCATCAAGGAAAATGGATATATTATCATACTTTCAAAATCCTCAATCCAATAGTACACATTCTCTTCATGATTCAAGGTCCTTTGAACAATCTGTTACTGAGAGAGATGTTAACTCTTGTGAAAATGCATCTGATATCCATATGATGGATGAAAGAATAGGTTTCTCAAGTGATCAGGGTGAATAGGTTCAACATAAATTGGTGATGAAAATGTTAAATATTTCTCCTTGGAAGGTGACACAAACCATTCACAGAAAAAGAAAAAAGGCCAGTGGACCATAGGGAGACAATTCCAAGATGATTGGGTTGCAAGTTTTCCATTTATTAAATAAATACTTCCTACAAATGTGAATGAGGTTTACAAGAAGTTGTATGTATTTCGTGTAGTTGCAAAAGTTGCAAGGTAGTGAAATTTCAGATGAAGCTATATACAATACAAAAGCATGCAGGAAAGGTGTATGAAAATAAAATTGTAAATGGTAAAGTGAAATCTATTGTCAAATGGAAATATTTTGCGGAATTTTGACATATCCAGTGTGTGGAAGAATACAAAAAATATTGAATAAGTAAGAGGAAACTTGAGGCAAGTGGAGGAACCATCATATATCTATTTGAAAAGACGATGGAAATAAGTTTTTTATCCAAGATGATACAATTGAGCATTGTATTTCACATCTTATGTAAAGTTCGTACTATGACAGATTATCTAGATCACATGAAATTTCTATCTTTTCTTCAAGTGCCAAACTTTCCATCTTCTCATTGGTCTGCAACTAGTGGTTGGGAATGGGCAAGATATCTAGCTCAAGTAGAAAAGGATGATTTGAAAAAAAATATTGCAAATGCTAGGTTTTTGGCATTGTCTTTGGATGAGGTTACGACTATAGATAATACTTCATGGATTTGCATGAGCATGTATATGGTTAATGACCATATTAGGAATTCCTATCTACTTGGGATTAAAAAGATGAGAGAGACTTATAAAATTGAAAATATTTATGAACTTGTTCTTAATAATTTGAAGGAAAGTGGTATGGATCATTTAAAGATTGCAAAAAATTCGGTATGTGTTGGAGCATCGGTAATGCAAGGACAAAGGAATGGCCTTTGTGTTAGAATAAAACTATAAAATTCACAATATATGCTTAATATTCATTATATGGCTCATAGGATGAATCTTACATTTAAAATATTAAGCAAGTTTCCATTAGTTTCAAAATTTGAAGATCTTGTACGTGAGACTCATGCATACTTTTCTCGTAGTCCCAAATGATATTTAGAGTTTCAACAATTTGCAGATGGTGTTACTGATGGAAAAACTACTGAAAGATGTTGATACAAGATGGATCTCATTAAATGGACCAGCTCAAAGACAATTTAGTGAGTTCAAATATTTGGTAGGGTTGATGTATGAAAATCGCTACAATGTATACAAATCTCAAGATCTTCTTTTTCGACTAACTGATATAGATAAATCATTGACATTGGCTAGAATTATTCCTATGCTACATGAAATGAATGTCCTCATGAAAATGTCTCAGAATCACACAATGTATACTGCTGAATACAGAAATGTGAGAAATTCATCATGCCTTGCATTGGATAATTTGTATTTGATGCCAAAATATTTTACTGTTCCAGAGTTTACAAGTTGGACAAATATAATCAATATAGAAAATACTGAATATTCTTTTATGTTTGATGAAAAAGGGATCCTATGTATCGCAGTGTGTGGGTATATATTTCCCTTTCATTATATTAGTAAGACGAGACAAATCACGAAATATTGTACCGTGTCAAGAGACCAATTTGATAGTATTGTGATTTCAATGAGACAAAATTTGATAGAAATTTCAAGATCACTATCATCATAGATAAGAGAACGGTTTCCTCTATATGAATTTTTGGAGGCCATGTGTGCGTTATACCCTCAATATTGGAACACTTTTCAATGTCCAAGAAATTTAAAAGCTTATTTTCAAAAGAGATTAAAATTTTTAGTAGACTACTTTTGCAATAAAGTATCGATACATGGAGAACAAATTGAAGGTATTTTAGATTCATCAAAATTGTATCAACAAGGTGGACGCTTTGCTGAAACAATGTGGAAGAAATATCATTTTTTGGAGAATCCTAATGAAAACGGTGCTATAACAAGATTATGGATTTCTTTCAGTGCTAGACAATACTTGCAATAAAACATATCAGAATATTTCAATTTAGTAGATTTGTGTCAAACCGTGATTTTGGGATCAGTGGAGGATGATATAATTTTTAGTGAACTATCATTACTAAAGTCAAAGTTGAGGAACAAGCTTGATAAACATGTGGATACATGTTTAATATTATATGCAACAAAGTATGACATTAACAATTTTCCATATGAAAGAGAACTAGCGCTTTGGTGATCAGATTGTGATAGGAGAGAAAACAATGTGACACATTTCTCTAATGAACTTGATACATAACATAATGTTTTGGAGGCTCATAATGCCCATTCATTTGGAGAAGATCATGTTCACAAAGTAGAAAATGAGGACCAAGCTGAGAACTGGGAAATTGAAATAACCTATGACTCTTATTTTTGTATACATGTTCCGTTGATCATGCAAGATTACTATATGTCAAATTCAGGTAAAATGGGTTCTATATTTTTATTTTTTCATTGTAACATTACAACTACATTTGTTTGATGTGTGTTATTTTAAGATTGATGTTTCATATTTAATCATTAGATTTCTTGTTTCTTATTTGTGACATGAAATGAAGCTAGATTTGATGAGGTTGGGACCTATTTCTTTTCACATAGATAGTGTCTGACTAGTATTAAAAGATCAATAAATAATTTAGCAAGACTAACACAAAGCATCAATGGGCTCAATCAAGTACATGAAACTACCTTGATGTCTAGCTCTGATATCTTGGAAAATTTTAATGGCTTATATGTTGATTGTGTTTGGGACATTTTGTTGAGTTTCGAGTTTTATATTTTCTTGGAAAATAATTATTGATATTTGGAAAGGGAAATGAGCCTTGGGTAGCTAAGCGAAGAGAAAAATGGCTTATGTACTAGGTTCCTACACATTCATCGTAGGAGACCTATTGACATGAGATTGAAATTATTTTGTAAAGAGCCTTGTCAGTAATATTTTGACCATGCTTTCAAGTCTTACAGGTACTAAGTTGTTCGAGTCCCCACATGTCCTTAGGACCGTTAAGGGATGAGATAACATGAGTCAGTCCAGCTTATGCCCCAAATCTACTTTTTACCTATTGATGTAAGTCGTTTGTTACCACTTCTTATCACCAAAAAAATTATACAATAACATAACCCAACTTGAAGACAACACCTCTCATCTTCCTTTTACATAAATTCTCTATGGATCTCCCTACTATACTTTCCTGAGACCAACGCCCCTTCTTGATAGGTCTCTACACCATACCACTAATCGCACAATAGACACACACTAGTAAATACCACATTATTTAAATCTCTCTAGTCTCAGTTATTGGTGTCCCTGTCACACTCAACCAATATAGTCCCGTAGGTTTATTTTTTTGTCATATCTTTATTTTTTGTTATTTTGTGTCTTTAACTTTAACACCATCCTATATTTCAACATTTGTAGATAGTGAACAATAGTTACTTTGACACAACACTAGAAACTCAAGTGTCAGCATAATTATTTATTACAAGAATGTGGCATTCAATATCGCAAAATGAGTTAGTGATTTTTCTTCGTTGCATGAAGGTTGATTGAACTGGCATTGAATTATTGCCTATCTAGTAGTGTTCAAATTTAGTATTTAGTGTCTTACATGATCATGCTATATTTTTGAGAAGTTCGATTTTTTCCAGGGATAGATTTTTGTTGGGCTATGAAAAGGATTATATGAGGGGTTTAAGTGGTTAGGTGTTAAGATTTATAAAGGGTGTGATTTATATTGGTACTGGAAATGAAGTTGGCTTTGATCTTTGACTGGAAATGAAGTCGGATTTGATGAAGTTGGGACCTATTTATTTTCACATAGATATTGACCTAGTATTAAATGATAAATAAATAATTTAATAAGTCTAACGCTAAGCAAAAATGGGCTTATTCAATTACATGAAATTGTGTTGATGTCTAGCACTGATATCTTAGAAAATTTTAGTGGTTTGTTTGTTGCTTATGTTTAGAATATTTTTTTGAGTTTGAAATTTTTGGTTTGTTTTGGTCAAATATTTTTTTAGTCCCTTGAATGCTTATGATTCTCATATCATTCATAGATTGATAGATCTAATTTTATTATTATAATTGTTATTATTTTCTTTATATATTTGGTGGTTTTAGGAAAGATATTTTATTTCCTTTCACTTTGTCACATGATTTCATCATCTTCACGTTTTAGAATATAGTAAAATATTTTTCTTGGAAAAAAATTATTGATAGTTGGAAAGGGAAATAAGCCCTAGGTTACTAAGTGAAGAGAAAAATGGTCCAAGTACTAGGTTCCTATGCATTCATCGTAGGAGACCTATTAGCATGATACTGACATTCCTTTTATGCAATTACACTTTTGATGCCAAGGCGGAGTTGAGTTCGTTGACTTGGGAAGAACAATGGAAATTTATCATAATGCTAAGGAGATTAGAATGTTGTTTTCACCAACAGCTGACCATGCCACCAATGCTGGTGGAAACAAAGGTCCTTACTCATTTCCTTCCATAACATTTTATGATATTTTTTGTTCTTGTGTGTGGAAAAAGAAGTTTCAAGCTGCTGTTGTCATCCATATGCCTTAGAAATTGGGGTTTGATATGCATATTGAAGTTGATAGCTCAATCAGTGCATCATTACCCTCAATCGTACTCTATTTCAAAATTCACAATTGTCAAATCCTCTCCATCCATGAGATGTGCCAATCAAAATTGATATTTCACTGCTGAGAGCAAACCCTCAAATTATCCATGTGACTAATGATCTTGAATGTAAATGAGACAGAGAACAAGTCCACCTTCTATTGCAACCTTTAACTGCCCTATTGATCTCTTTTTTTGCGAGGGTGGATGTGGCTAGGGGAATCCAGAGAATACTTGAAGGAGGGAGGTGCTCAATAGATTTTTATGCACTAGTAAGTGAAGAAGTATTTTTGAACCAATACTGCATGTGCCTTGAGTGTCCCATGGAGGCAATTCCCTTGTAAGAACAAATGGATAGGGGTATCTTTCCCGTCTTGTGTAAGGGATGAGTGCTATTTTTGGCTTGGACAATGGCCTAAGGAACATTCTGTGCTCAAAAGATTATATTTTGAAATTTGGACTACAAAAGGATTGAACACTCTATATACTAGGAGCCCAATCAACTAGTAGCCCAATGATTGGTCACTTTATGATATAATGATAGTTAAAATTTAATTATTCATGCAGTTTGTTAAATTTTTTTGATTTTGACATGAATTTACTTTTTAGAATGAGTACAAGCAAGGGTTCATTGCCTAGAACTTTGACATGGAGGAATTGAAAGATGAGGCTACTTTGGTATGGAATATATTTGTTTTTATGAATCTCATTATATGATTGCAACTAATTTGTTTTCACAAGTCTCCTTAAATTATTCATAAAAGTAGTACTGGAATTTCTGTCTCTCTCTCTCTCTCTCTCTCTCTCTCTCTCTCTCACTTACAGGTCAATACATTTTAATGCTTTTGATTGGCATTGTTGATAGATTAAAGATTATGATGAACTTCCTGTAGCAAAAAAGTAGTTGGAACCTCGAAAGTCCACAAAGGGATGTGAAGACTCAAAGGATACACTACCATATTTCCAGTCTCCTATCAATGTTGAATCACTGAGAGTAGAAACTTTAGAGAAGGTAATTTAGTTTGTGTATGTACTTAAAAAGCAAGTAATTTTGCAACAAGATTATGAGCAATATTTTTGGCAGCAAACATTTTGATAACACCAATAATGATATTTTTAAATGCTTAAAAATTTCTATATTTTTCAATTTTTTTTATAAACAATGATGATTTACAACTTGGAAACATTTATAACATTGAAGAGTTCACAGGATGAAGACCATGTCATGCAGGTTCAGCCAAGGCCAAAGCCCTATTTTCTACTTCAATGTATAAATGGTCTCAAGTACGACATGAAGTAATTTGTTTCCAACCTTTGTTCTATATATTGGTTATCTTTTATCATTTATTCTAAAAGTCCATCTAACATCTGAGAAAAGAACATTGTGCTATGCTTTGTGCATTTTGTAACATTATTATCATATACCATGTAACGATGTTCAGTCAAGTCTAAAACCTATTTTGGATTCCATATGGGTTAGCATAATCTACTATTAATTTTGGTTAGCCATTTAAATTTGGAAATTTGAAATTCTTCTCTCGGTAAGTAATATGTAGGCTAAAATTTATTTGTGGTCACTTTGAATATTGTTTTTATGTATTTTATTTATATTCCATGTATAATAGATTTGCTGGCGTCATAGTTCAAAACTGCACTAGCAGAAAATTTGGAGCAATGTAGAATTAATATGACTATATAAGGAGAAAATATAAAATGCTTTCGATTATGGAAGAATCATAGCTCATTTGGAATTGATTGTACCCTTACATATGGTATCAATGATTGTTCCTTGTAGTCCCATTGACCTTTCTTTTGGTCATTTACTGGACATTAATAAAATTATCTTTTCTTTACCTTATCTATCTTTCTATTGCTCAGATTCCCTTTATCAAGGAATTAATGTATGCATGCTTATTGTTTGCTCCTATGTATTATTTATTTGCATGTGTTGATGCATTAGTTTGACAGGCATGTTTCTAGGATGGTCAACATTATTCTTATTTTTTTCCTGTGGTTGAAACATCCATGTCTAAGAAGACACTTACAAACAGTGTTGGGAGAGTGAGAGAATGAAGGGATTTGAAGTTGTATGTTAAGGAACAGAAAAAAGGAAGAGAAACACTGAAGAGAAAACAAGTCAACAATGTAGATATTAACAAGAATTTTTTGAATTTTCTATGTTAGCCTTGTAGTACTCCATACTTGTGACAACTATAATCATCACAACTTAAGGTTAGAAAAACTAAAATTTGAAGTTAGTTGTATGTAGAAACTTTACAATGTAGATTGATCTTTCCTGCGTTAGAATGTTTTTACTATCAATTTTGAATTTTGCAGGGTGTATTACTAGAAAATGTGACAGATCAAGGATCCCTTCTCTAATTCATTTTTTTTTCAGTAATTTCAGTCCTTATGGAAGGTTGGCATGCCGACCATATATTGCAACCATTAATTATATCAAAGATAAGAAAGATGGCAGAAGATAATTTTTTCTATAGGGACTGGTGTTTTTCTGAACAAACTTTTGGACTCTAGAAATTCTCACTAAGAATATTCCCACATAGATAGTTTGAGAGGTGAGATTGCATATGTCCCTTTTAAGGAAAATGAGAAATTTCATGAGGTGGAACTGGGGGTATTGAATTGGCGGAGGATTTTGAACTAGGGATTTCTGTGATCTGCCCCAACACAACTTGCTTCATATTCATCTAAGTTTCATTCTGATAATGTGCTTGGTAGAAAGTAAGAAAAGAACGTAGGTCCACAAGATTCTGTCTGCTGGGAAGGATGTGGTTGATTCAATAAAATATGAAAGGTATGAAGACTTGATTGAGTTTGGTATTGTAGGAGAGATTCTTGGAAAATGGAGGTAAAGTATAAAGCTATCATTTCCAAAGTCTCTAGTGCTATTAAATAAACATGATAATGTTTTACAATAGATTGGACCAAAATATGCAAAGGAAGAAGCTCCTTCATTAGAAAAGCCAGCGTCCCATGCCACAGGAGTTTCCACTGTGAAAGGCAAAGAAGAAGATGAAGGAACTACCTTTCATCCCACTGTAATAGAAAACAGGTCGAGAAGAATGCTATCATGACTGCTTGGTTAAGTTTAAAACAATGTAAGTGCTGCTTAGAATTTTATTGTTTTATATATAGTTTAAGATGTATTTTTTTGTGTTGCTACTAATTATTTTAGTATGCCTGATTTATATATGCTAATTTTATTAGTTTTTGTGGGATAGTAGTGGCACACAAACTTTTGTTTTGCTCACAGACACCAACATAGGGAGACTATAATGATGAGAAGGAGAAAATCACTATTGCTAGAGAATTTGCACAACATAGGTCTAAGGAGATAGCATTGGCCCAATAGTTGAAACAACAACACTCATCATCTAGGAGAAAGATGATCACCCAGAGAGAGAGAGTAGCAACCATTATTTTGAATGCTAACATTATGAACCCTGGGTTGGAGGAGCATCACAATGGGTTTCTTCTGATTTTTCCCATAGAAGGTTGTTCCAACTTCAGTTCTAGTCACAACCATTATTTTCAGCAGCAGTTGCATCGTCCTGCTTTTCCATCGTTTAGGTCTAGTATTTTTCCCCTAATTAGGTCTATTTTTTCACATAGGAATAGATCGGGCTCTCTTCGTGATTACCTTCATCCTCCTCTATCTCAAGGGAAGATATTGTAGCTAATATGTTTCTTTTTTATGACTGTGTTGGGAGCTCTCTCCATGAGCCATTTCCATTAGCACTATCAAGGAAAGCTATTGTAGCAAACATAGCTAGTGCAAATGCTAACCCCTTGGATTTGTAATGAATGAGTTTTCTAACTAGTCATAATGATATTCTTAGAAATTTTTTTTGAACCATGCATAATTGGTGTACATTATGTGTATGTAGGTTTGTCGTGCCTTGTTATTCATTGTGTTCATTATGAAATTGAATCATACATCCCAATTATTAAGTTGCAGAAATACAATATATTTGACCTAAAACCAAGTGTAAGTAACGAGTTACAATGGTTAATAACTTCCAAGATTGAAGAAGCTTTTCAAACTTGAGAATTGTTAAATTCAAAGTTTGGGGTTAATGAGAATGGTTAGATTCAATGTCTGAGGCTAAGCATTTTGTTGGAAATATTGTCATCGATGGCAGAGGCAAATACTGTCCAAAGGAGGCAACATTAACAGAGACAGACAAAGGAGGAGCACTTGAAACGGACATGCAGTAGAGGCAGAGATCGAGCAGCAGAAACAGGCAAAGGAGACAGGCTAAAATTATAACAGTCGAATACAGAGGCAGAGCGACAGAAGCAGCAGAGGCAGAGGCAGAATGATAGAAGTAGCAGAGGCAGAGATAGAGGCAGAACAGTTATAAATTCCGAGAATCATACTCAAGCCGGGAGTTACACATACAATACAGAACCACATTCTGGGAATCGCATACTCCAACCGGCGTTATACATTTAATATAACACAAATACTATTCTGGGAATCGCTTGACTCCAGCAGCAAAGTATACATATATAAGAAATGACGTAGCAGCAACTCTGTTTTAAATTATAAGAATTCCAGTGATTGATGCAAATCGGGCAGTGTCGAAGTTAGTGGAGTTTGGAAAGTTTAAGACATTGAAATAGTTTCATATTATCAATCTCGAAAGCAAAAGAACCAAAGGTCCAAGGCATATATATTATGGAGCGCATAAAACAAAGTTTTATAAGGTGGGACCCCTCCTCAATCGGATCGGAAATGTGAAGAAGTCCAAAGGTGGAAGCGCATTGCAATTCAATCGATTGGCGATTTCCGATTGAATCGCAATCGGAACACATTTGGAGCTGCAATAGTTGAGTAATACAAATTCAGGCGATTGGCGATTTCCGATTGAATCGGAATCGGAACAAGAGCGATAAGTAGCATTCGGAGAAGACTCATTGCATCGGGAAATGTGTCAAGTGGACCCAAAAGGAGTTCTTATATGTTTAATATGTCTTCACTATATTACACTGAGAATTGATATATATGGAGCGCACAAAACGAAGTTTTATATGGTGGGACCCCTTCCCAATCGCATCGGAGGTAAACAAAGCAGAGGGGCTTGCAACTCAAAGTTTCGATTGCGATCAATAGCAATCGGAAATCACAAGGGGATCGAAACTCTATTTACGCTAAGATAATATATAAGTTGGAGATATGTGTAATGCATTCCGAGGGGGTCTTCTTCCGTTATCTACTTGAGTTTGCTACCGCCGCGGAATTAAAGAATGGCTCAATTTATAATACGAGCGTTGTGATATGATTGTTATATGTATATATATTACATTGTTGCGGTTGTATTAAAACATGCCGTGTGGTCTGAAGACCCACGGGCCTCAGCTTAACGGGAGGGCGATTATTAGATTAATATAGTTGTGATATATGTATGTTCCAACCTGCGGAACTCGCCACATCAACAAGACACTCATGGCATGAATAGAGTTGGAATTCCTCCAGATTTACAGTCAGCGGATATAAAAGGCACAATTACACGTATGCAGCAGTTACACCACAGCAGAGGACAGAAGAGCAAACAGAGCCGAAAGGAGATAAAACACAGTCACAGAAAAGACAAAGACAGCCAAAGAAAAGACAAATGCGTACCAATTCAAAAGACTAAATGAGTTGAGCTGGAGTTCTCATTTAAATTTGAATGTAAATGTTTTATTTAAATTTATATTTTTGTGATGCATTGGCAAGTCTCCGAGAGAAAACAAACTCCCACTGTAATGTTAAAATTGACACCTACAGTTATAATTTCTGAGTAAGCTGATAAAAGGAGTGAGAAGGCAGAAGGCAAAGAGACATGACTTTCCATTTCTAATTCCAAGCAGAATACAAACAGTCATGTGAGGAAATCTATAAATAATAATCATCTAGATATGCACATTGTGTTTTTTTTGGGGCGTAGGAGAGAGTAAATAAAGAGAAGGCGAATACGTAAGAGTGAAGCGTAGAAGATCAACAGAAAGAAGAGCGTAAAGAGAAGCTGGGCGTAACGTAGCCAGATATCGAGGTAAATCAGCAAACATTCGCCTTTGTTAAATTGAGGAAGTTGGAGCTTCCCTATCAAGTTGCAACATAGTCACCCGGGGCTGTAGCCGACCGAGGTTGGAGCCTCCTCGTAGGTTGGTGTTCGCAGAAAACTGAAGGGAGTTGGTGCTTCCTTGCGTGTTGTAGCTTTCTGCGGCACTGAGGTAGGAGCCTCCCCGTAGGTTGGTGCCTACGTAAAAACAAAGGTGAGAGGGAGTTGGAGTCATTTCTTGCATCACAACAATAATAAGATGTGGTTTTCTCCCCTTATGGGTTTCCACTTATTTCGGTGTTCCCGTGCATGATATTTATGTATTGATCTCGATATGTATCATTTGCTTATCACTCGCTACTCTCAAATTAAGTCTACCGCTCTATTAAACTAATACTTTCGCATTACATTCTAAGATTACTCTCACATCAAATAGAGTTTGAAATGAAGGTGTAAATAAGTTTATTGAAAAGTTTAAAAGATCGTGGAATGTATTAAACTCGATTCATCCCCCCTCTCGCGCTTTAATTAGAGATTCAACAATTGGTATCGGAGCCGGTTCTCTTTGTACAAGTCTAACAACCGAAAGGAGATCCTAGGTTCACAAGATGGCTAATAAAGAAGGATGCTCTAACCAATAAAATCCCCTTTATTCAATCGGTGAAAATTATGCTTTCGGAAAATCGAGATGAAGACATACATAATGTCACTAGGAGTAGAAGTCCGTCGCCGTGCAATTAGGATATGCCCGAAGTCAACTCGATACAAAGAAAGAAGCTAAAGAAAGCTTTGTAGCTAATGCAAAAGCCATGAATGCCATCCCTGATTATGTAGCGCAGTTTATTAAAGTAATGCAAGGACACACTGCCAAGAAAATATGGGATACTCTTGAAGACATACATGAGGGAGACTGTAAAGTAAAACTCGCCATACTTCAAGTATATAGAGCCCAGTTTGAAAACTTAAAAATGAATGATGAAGACGATGTCAGTAAAATTTTCTCTTTCTTAAAAGTTGCGTAAAATTGTTAACAATATGAAAGTTTCTGGAGAAACTATACCAGAAAGTATAGTTGTGCAAAGATTCTTAAGATCACTCCCATCCAGATTTAATCCCAAGGTATCCGCAATAGAAGAGACAAATTTCCAATTGGGAGACTCGACCATGAACCGTACACTTGGAAATCTAAATTTCATGAAATGAGGTTCCTACGTAAGAAGCCAAGTACAAGGGAAGCAAGATTCAAAACAAAAGAAGAAAGAAGAAAAGGAAGAAATATGTTCTTTCTCTCGATGAAGAAGAAGTTAAATTTGTCAAGAAATTGGATAGAGGCTCAGTAGATACAAAGGTAAACTTCCCTTCAAATGCTTTAACCGGGTGGAAGAGTTGGACATTATGCCGCTAAATGTCCTCACAAGAAAGGAAAGAACGGCGTAAAAATCCTTCTATGCTCGCCAAGATTGGAAGAAGCAGCATCCGAAGACTCGTATGAACCCTCAAGTGAAGAAGGAACCTCGTAATTTTTATTGATGGCCATAGAAGATCTTGAGGGACTCCTACTAGAAGATGAAGAAGAAGAAGGGGAAGTAGACCTCGAGGGGAGCTAAGAAGTGCCCGGGAAGAGATTGATAGACCTGAAACAAAATGCGTAAAACAAAAGGAGATTCTCCTAAAATGTGAAAGAAGAACAAAATTCAGTAAGTCCCTCATAACCGAAGGTAAAACTTGAAGAAGCCAAGAAGATAGAAGATATGTTACTTCGTAAAAATCAAAGATAAATCTCTCGAGAACAAGAGAAGCTGGAAGAAGAAATTCGTGTCCGAGAAAGGAATAGGGAAATGCTCAACAAAAGTTTTATATACCCTTCTCAAACAACAAGCTCTATTAAGTTGAATGAAATTTTGGTTGCTCAAAGATCCCCTAAGATAAAGACTGAATAGGCTACAAAGGAGAATCAAGTAAAGGAAAAGAAAAGTTAACACAGAGAGATTACTTTTGTAAAAGCAAAGAAGGATGAGGAAGTAGTCTAAATAATTCTACAAAAGAAGATATATGCAATAAGGGAGAGATGAGATGTATGTTCCAGAATAAAGAATATAATGAATACTAAGATGGCAAAAAAAGAATCATATGCCCCTAAGTATATCAAATTTGGAAGTCATCGTAGGAAATTCTTCCCTCCTATGAAGAATGCCACCAAGCATAAGTCCGCCACAAGCCAGGGCACATTGTCGTATATTGTTATGCAAGGAAGAGTAATTCGTACCTCGCAAGAGATGCAAACAAAGTGAAGAGGCCATTCAAACAAACATATGGAGAAAACAATCCTACATCAGTAAGGCAAATAATTTCTATGGTTATTTGTATTGTAAGGAATTTGGCCATAAAATTATTGGAATGTAAAAGTATGCACAAAGATTCCATGTTCAAAACCTCAAGGAGGTTTATGTGTTAAAGCAATTTTGTTCATGCTCACAATTTCCGCAAAAACTATAATCAAATGTCTTAAAAGGGCCTATGGATAAAGAAGGTGAATAATCAGACTCCGGCTCTAATCAAGCCAAGATCTGAAAAAGCGTTGGTACTTGGATAGTGGCTGGCCTAAACACATGATCGGAGAGCCGGGCGTTTATAACTCTTGATGAAAAGAAATCAAGTAATGTTATTTTTATAATGATAAATCGTGAAAGATCAAGGGAAAGGCTCGGTCAAAGATGTATAATGCAGAGAAAAGCCCAAGAGGTACTATTTGTGGATGGACTGAAACAAACTTATCGAGTGTCGACGTGATGTGTGACAAAGGCTCTGAAGTTTTTTAGAGCACAAGATTGTGTTGTAAGGTCAAGCAAAACAGAAAGACTCGCTCAAAGGTGTTCGAAATCGTAGAACAATGTATAAGCATAAGGAAAGAGGAAGATGAAGCCTCACATTCAGTAAAACTTGAGGAGTCACATATTGTGGCATAGATTGGGACATCTCTACGACTATATCATCAAATTGAGCAAGAAGAAAGTCACAAAGACATGCCAGAAATAAAAAGGCCTTCAAATACCATGGCAAATCTTGTCATCAGGGAAACGTACTCGCACATCCTTTAACTGGAAGAGGAGTTGTCAACAAGAAGACCACTCCAGCCTTTGTGCACATGGACTCGTGTGGACTCGCTAGAACTAGAACACCAAGTGGAGAATCCTATTTCATGCCGATAATAGATGAGACTTCTCCGGTAATGACATGGTACTTCCTTTCTCAAAATAAATCGTAAGCATTGGAAAAATTTAAGATATTCAGAAAGGCATTAGCGTAAAAATCAACCCGGATGCAAGCTGAAATGTATCGACGTAGAGCGTAGGAGGAGAATTAAGGTATTGCCTTTGCGTACCTATGTAATGAACATGGAATAAAACAACACAATTTACTATTGTGGACACTTAATGAGTAGCGTAAAGACAAAATAGGTTCAGGAGATGAATAAATAGCCGCAGCTATGATGCAAGAAAATAATGATTACCAAACCTTCTGCGTAATAAAGACACACGCAAGACATATCCACCAAAGCTCACGAAGGCCAAGCAGTTGACAAAACTCCATATGAACTATGGCATGGAAAGCCAAGCCACAAAACATTTCGCAGTCTTTGGTAGCAAGTGTTACATAAAGAATAATGATGAAAACCTTGGGAAATTTGATGCAAGAGCAAACATGAAGGGTTTTTTTCAGGATATGCTTCCAAAAGCAAGGGGTACAGTGTGCTACAACAAGATACTTCGGAAGATAGTTGAAAGTATTGATGTGAGATTTGATGAAGAACTTCAAACAATACAAGAAATACAGACCGCCAGCTCCATCGTACAATCATGAAGAGGAAGACAAGGATGTGATGATGAAACAAGCAAGACAACAAGATGATGCGTAGCCGAGCTCGAAAACCCCCTCAAGATACACTCAAAAGAATCATCCCGAAGATCGCATCATAGGAGACAAGAAAACAGAGTCCGTACAAGAAGGCACAACAACAACAAGAAGTATACATAGCCACACGCAAATAGAGCCAAAGAAATTTGAAGAAGCCAAAGAAGGACAAGTATTGGGTAAAAGTAAATGAATGGGGGATTGACCAAATTGAGAAGAACAATACCTCGGGAACTAGTTCCTAGACCTATTGATAAAAATATCATTGGTTAAAAATGGGTATTCAAAAACAAATGAATGAGCAAGGACAAGTAATCAGAATAAAGCAAGGTTATCTCATAGCTGATATCAATAAATACACTTGATTATGATGAAAATACCTCAGCTGGGAATGGAAGCTATCGTAATGTTCCCGGCATTTGCATGCTATCAAGACTTCAAGGTATATCAAATGAATAAAGTCCGTTTTCTTAATGGATATCTAGAAGAAGAAGTGTACATGGAACAACCAAGGCTTCTCATTTACGTAAAAAAAGACTATGTGTGCGTACCGAAGAAGGCCCTATATGGACCGAAACAGCTCCCGTGCTCGTACTCAAGACTCGGACAAATATTTGCAAAAACAAATGGTTTTAAGAGAGGTGGAGTAGACAACAATCTATACAAAAAGTGCATGAAAATGAACTCCTAATTGTTGTTGTATATGTTGATGACATTATGTTTGGAAGCAACAAAGATGAACTAGAAAAAGAAAGGTTTGCATTAAGGAGATGAAAACAGAAGCCTGAAATGTCTATGATTGGAGAACGCTTATTTGGGACTCGCAAATTCAGCAAAAGAACACAGCATTACTAATTTCTCAAGAAAAATACGTAAAAGAAATGTCAAAAAATTAAAATGAGGACTCGCAAACCAATGACAACCCCATGATCACGGGATGCAAGTCGTGTGTCGATGATAGGTCCGCGTATGCATCAAAACTCTACAGATCCATGATAGGAAGCCTCGCCGTACTCGATGCCTTCAAGACCACATCATGCTAGCAAGAGGATCCAGTGGCAAGATATCAAGCAACACCTAAACAAAACCATCTTCTCGGGCAAGAAAGAATACTCGTATGCATCTACAAGGAACCGCACAATATGGGCTTGGTATCCTAGCAAAAGCTTCACCTGACAAAGATACAAAGATGCAGATTGGGCCACCGTGTGGATGATAGGAAGAGCACAAGTGGAGGTGCATTCTATCTAGGAGAAAGTCCGTGGCATGGCTAAGCAAGAAAAAAACATCAATCTTCATCTACAAATTGGGCGAATACATAGCGCGTTGTACTGTTGTACACAAGTCATGTGGATGAAGCGTACCTTCAAGATATGAAGGTGAGTATTGAATGAACCTATCTCAATAAAATGTGATAATACAAGTGCCATAAGTATATCTTAAAATCATGTGCTTCATTCAAAAAACTAAACATATATACTAATCAAATATCATTTTCTCCAGAACAAGTGGCTCGTAAAATTAGTTAAACGGACTATGTACCAACAAAAGAATGTAGATAGCAGACATATTTACTAAAACACTTCATAGAACCATTCGAATATTGAGAGGATAGACTAGTAGTATTCAGAGATACTACTCTCTAATATAAAGAGGAAAGCATAGTCTCAGGGAGACATAAACGAAAATATCTTCCTAAAGGAAATCACAAGCAAGGGCCATAAAACAGTCTACAGATCAAAGATTCTCGCATTATCTATTGTCAAATATGAAAAAAAAAAAGGATTAAACATATATCGGCAATCTAGCACAGATTATAGCGTAGATATATAGCAAAGAAGAACCTCGACATAGATTATATTGTTGACATAGGATTAAATGCAAGCAACAAGTTTCATATACCACTGAGCAAAGATAGTCCAATTTCTTGCAGAGGACCCATCCGTAACCTTGCAGAGAAAGGAAATGCAACGACAAAACCCATACAGACACGTCGTCCTTTGCTATCATGCTCAAAGGGGGAGGAAGAACAACAACAAGAGAAAGAGAAAGCAAACATAGAAAGGGATTTCCATCAATGCCGTTGAGATCATGGGAAATATCACATTGAGGAGAAGGAGGCGCGCTGTCCAAAGGGAGGCAAAGGCTACTGCTGCAGGACAAGACAAAGGAGGAGCACTTGAAACGGACATGCAAGAGAGGCAGATCTGTTGTAATGAAAAGGAGACAGCTAAAATTATAACAAATTTAATACGTTGCAGGAGGCCATTGCATAAACAGAGGCAGAGGCGAAATGATAGAAGTAGCAAGAGGCAGACAGAGGCATAACAATATAAATTCCCGAGAATCATACTCAAGTCGGGCGTTACACATACAATACGTAACCACATTCCTAGAATCGCATACTCCAACCGGCGTTATACTTAATATACCACAAATAATATTCCGGAATCGCTCGACTCCAAAGAAAGAAAGATACATATATACACACGTAGTGTTAACTCGTTTTTAAATTATAAGACTCCCGTTGATTGATGCAAATCGGGCAAAGGTCGAAGTTAGTGGAGTCAAGTTTAAGACATTGAAACAAGCTTCATACATTTCAAGCTCAAAGCAAAAGAACCAAAGGTCCAAGGCATATATTATGGAGCGCATAAAACAAAGTTTTATAAGGTGACCCCTCCTCAATCGGATCGGAAATGTGAAGAAGTCCAAAGGTGGAAGCGCATTGCACCAATCGATTGGCACTTCCGATTGAATCACAATCGGAACACATTTGGAGCCGCAATAGTCGAGTGATACCAATTCAAAGGACAAGGATTTCCGATTGAATCGATTTTAATCAGATATAAAATACATTCTGGAGAAGACTCATTGCATCAGAAGTGTGTCAAGTGGACCCAAAAGAGTTCTATATGTTTAATATGTCTTCACTATATTACGCTCAGAACAGATATATATGGAGCTAATAAAACGAAGTTTTATATGGTGGGACCCTTCCCAATCGCATCGAGGTAAACAAAGGTGAGGGGCTTCGTAACTCAAAGTTTCGATTGCGATCACAATCGGAATCACAAGGGGATCGAAACCTATTTACGCTAAGATAATATATAAGTTGGAGATATGTGTAATGCATTCCGAGGGGGGTCTTTCCCTTATCTGCTGAGTCAGCGTCTTCATGAATTGAAGAATGGCTCAATTTATAATACGAGCGTTGTGATATGATTTATTATATGTATATATATTACATTGTTGCGGTTGTATTAAAATATGCCGTTGTGGGTCCTAAGACCATCAGCCTAACTAGGAGGGCGATTATTAGATTAATATAGTTGTGATATATGGGAGAACAACAAGGGAACTCGCCACATCAACAAGACACTCATGGCATGAATATAGTTGGAATTCCTCCGCATTTACAGCCGGACATAAAAGGCACAATTACACGTATGCGCAGTTTACACCACAACAGAGATAGAATAGCAAATGAGGCCGAAAGGAGATAAAAGACAGCCAAAGAAAAGACAAAATGCGTACCAACTCAAAATATCAAATGAGTTGAGGCCGGAGTTCAAATTGTAATTTGAATGTAAATGTTTTAATTGTTTTTATTGTTTGTGATGGCCAGGAAGTTCCGAGAGAAAAACAAAATCAACTATTGTTAAAATTGACACCTACAAGGTTATAATTTCGAGTCACTCGATAAAAGGAGTGAGAATGTTAGAGCAGAAAGAGACATGACTTTCCATTTCGAATTCCAAGTGTATCACAAACAACATGTGAGGAAATCTATAAATAATATCATCTAGATATGCGTATTGTGTTTTTTTTTTTTAAAGGAAGAGGAGAGAGTAAAATAAAGAGAAGGCGTAATACGTAAGAGTGAAGCAAGTAGAAGATCAAGAAAAAGAAGAGCGTAAAGAGTAGCTACGTAATC
Source organism: Pinus albicaulis (assembly GCA_034641835.2). Lineage (NCBI taxonomy): Eukaryota > Viridiplantae > Streptophyta > Pinopsida > Pinales > Pinaceae > Pinus > Pinus albicaulis. The sequence goes on along the minus strand of CM076574.1, from coordinate 754,825,549 downwards.
GCAGCTAATATCGTAGGTAAATCAGCAAACATTCCGCTTGTTAAATTGAGGAAGTTGGAGCTTCCCTATCAAGTTGCAGCCTGATAGTCATCGATTGTAGTCGACCGAGGTTGGAGCCTTCGTAGGTTGGTGCTCGCAGAACCGAAGGGAGTTGGTGCTTCCTTGCAAGTTGTAGCTTGCGTAATTGAGGCAGGAGCCTCCCCGTAGGTTATGTCTAAAAACAAGGGTGAGAGGGAGTTGGTTTAAGCCTTTGCATCACAACAATAATAAGATGTGGTTTTCTCCCCTTTATGGGTTTCCACTTATTTCGGTGTCTCGTGCATGATATTTATGTATTGATCTGATATGTATCATTTGCTTAATACCGTTGCTCTCAAATTAAGTCTACTCGCTCTATTAAACTAATACTTTTAGATTACATTCTAAGATTACCTCACATCAAATAGAGTTTGAAATGAAGGTGTAAATAAGTTTATTGAAAAGTTTAAAAGATCGTGACGTATTAAACTCGATTCACCCCTCTCGCTTAATTAGAGATTCAACATTTTTGTCTTTTCTAGCTATGCACATTTAAGCAAATATTTTCTCTCAATCCAAAGAATAAAACTTTGCCAAACAGTTTGCATAGAATTGTCCTTTATCAACTCTACAAGAACTCTTTAGGAACAAATTTGAATATAAATTTGAAAGGAAACTGAATACCAGAGCTGGGAAGGAGCCCATGCCTGCCCTCGTGGTAACTCACGACTGTCATCAGGAGGGTATTGAGGCTACTAACTGCATTTTCTTGAAAGTTATTTTCTATTGTTTGGGGGACTAGATTTTCCAGATGATTGATTGCTTTACTGTTTGTTTAATTTGTATTTTAAATTTTGAATAGCCAGTTTGTCCTAGAATTTTTTTGGCTGCAATGTTTAAGTACGAATAATTTGCAAAGAAAATTTTCTTGTGAAATATTATTTGTTAGTTTCCAAGCTAGCATTATGGATTGTCGTTATGCTAATATGATAGGGTTGGCTTGCTTTTCTATTAGAGAAATGAAGTAGTACCATATCAATTAAGAAATTCCATTTTTTTATTAAATAAACGCTGGGAATTTTTTTATTATGAAGGTTGTAGAAAATCTAAATAGTAATTACATATATATAATACTATTGGCCTGAGTTTTCAAACAAAATGGACAGCTCTTAAATGCCAAAAATGAGTTTGAAAATATCAACAATTTATACATCCCAATTTTTTTTACAGGTATACAGCCTTAACTAAACAACTAATAAAAATGTTCATCTGATTTTACAAAGGTCTTGGTTTGGGTTTAAAGAATTTTCTTGGAGGTTTGGATTTAAGAGCATTTTTTGGAAGTGGAGTGATTTTGCAAAGAATTGTTTTGGGTTTAAAGAATTTTCTTGGAGGTGGCCTGATTTTGCAAAAAAATGTTTTGGACTTAAGGAATTTTCTTGGACGTACATTCAAAGGACATTTCTTGGAGGTATGTGGGATACATTTTTGGATGTTTTTTGTGCTTCATTTTTTTTTTTTAAGTATGGAGTTGGGCTTATCAAAAGACATTTTCTAGAAGTGTTTTTTAAAGTGACGTTTTTTTTTTTAAGTTGGAGGAATTTTGAAGTGACATTTTTAGGAGTATGTGTTTTGAGTTGAAGTAAATATTTTGAGCTTCGTTTTATTTTTATAAGACATTTTTTTCTCAAATTTTTTAAAGCAAGTGTTTTGGATTGGAGTATGTATTTTTTGCAAAAAAATTAAAATGAAATTTTTTTTTAAATTAAATCTTTTGTGATGTTTTTTTCTAATTGAGTTCTTGTCTAATTTTTTTGAAGGAAATTTTTCTAACTTCAAACCCTATTATCATGGAAATCAAGGACTTGTGCAAGAAAATATGATCTAAAAAGAGACCCCGAGGAACGTAGAGAAGAGATGAGACAATCTCGCAAATATTGAAGAGGAAAATCAACCTCGCGTAAATTGAAGCAAGTATGTAAATGTAAATATTATGATCTATTGATATATTTTTAAAATTTTCCTAATATAAAATGTGAAGCTTAATTTTTATTTGATGAAATAATTTGAAAAATATTTTGTTTAATGTAAAATGTATTGCAGATATTCCTCAAAAACATTGATGATGAGATACAAAATTTTGAAAGAGAAAGTGAAACGTATATTGAACTAATGATTGAAGATGGTGAAAATATTGAAAGAAATCCAAATAAAGAAATTGAATCACAAGGTATGTACATATATATATATATATAATATATATTGAACACATGCACGTATTATTGAAATTATAGATATATTTATTAATTTAGTTATTTATTGAATATGTACTATTTTTTCGAATATGTACATGAAATCACTGTCGATGATGAGATGTTAGAAAATGTTGACACTACACATATGGAGATAAAACCCGACCATGCTATACAATATCGTGTTAATCGCATTTTTGAAAAGTATTTCTTAAATAAGCGGGTGACAGCTCGTGCTCAAATGTTGAAAGGTCTCCTATCATTAAGGAAATTAAAAAGAAGCTACGACACTATCAAGGTATTCAAAAATCAACCAAAGATAAAAAAATGAAGGAAGATGTGATAAAAAATATGAGTAGTGTTATAAATTCAATTAAGAGATCTAGAGAGAAAGATGTTTCAATTGTACGTAGAGGAATACGATGGAAATGGTTTCATCAAGTACTAAAGAGAATTGTTTGGTAACATCTATGGTACCTAACACTCTGGGAACCTCGTGAAAAATTTGCAAAAACATCATAAATTTCGTCGTTAAATAGATGTAAATGATGAACTCGCTTTTTGGAGAGCTATTTGTAGGCAACCATACAAAGATAGACTTGGAGAAAATGTTAAAAAAATAACATATGAATATTGGAAGAACAATTCGTGTGTTTCGCTAACTCGCAAGGCATGTGATGTGAAGAAGAATAACTTTGAAATCAAATACGAAGAACATGAAAAAATATTTTCGGGAAACCACTCAGATAGAGTTATTCAACAAGTTCAAAGAAGAGAATTGTCAATTTCATGTTTCACTCGTTGCTTTTGTTCAACAAAAACCATGGTATGTAAAACTTATCACCGTACGCGAGCACTTGTTGTTGCCGTTATCATGTGAATTTGAGTTATATTATGACACATTCCTTGATTTCGATAGAACATTATGGAAGGATTCACCTCCTCCTTCCACTATCCGTGATTTCATATTTCAAATTCTATGTGAAAGAGAAAGCGATGAACTATTTTACAAAAGAAATGTGTTGGTGGTAAAAATGCGATGATTGTGGAAATTTGACTAAATTTCAAAACAAATATCGTATTGATATAAATGATCAATCATTGTCCAACATGAAAGTGAAATGGAATAGATATGAATATATCGATATATTGATTCAGGTGCAAATAGTGTTAAAGAATTGAATTACTAGAAGACTAAATTTTTTTGATAGACTTTTTGAGAAAGTTTGAGGCATAAATTTACAAATACACCAAGCATTCTATACAGAGCTCGATGGAAAGACTTGCAATTCAAAAATCTCTTGAATTTTTTCCACCAGGGACCATTTTGTTAGCGATTGATTTTGGCAAATTTAAAAACTACACATTTTTTCCATAAAAAGAAATTCAGAGATTGAATACTATCATTCCGAATTAAGTCTCCATGCTCGTCCATATTCTATATAGACATGCTGAACAAAATGTCGATCATATAGAAAGCACGCAGTGAAAATCGACATATCATTAAAGAATATCACTTTTATATCAATGACGATCGTACACATGATACATGTTTTGTACAACATTGTTTTGGGAAAATTATGATTCCTTGAAAAATCGTGGAATAAAATTCAATGAACATCGGATATGGTCGCACGGATGTGCAGTCAATTCAAATCGCATAATCATTCTTTTGGTTGTGTTGTCTTCATAGAAACCCGCATTAAACATTTTTGGAATTTCTTCGAGACCGGCCATGGAAAAGGAGAACATGACGGTGCAAAGAGCATGCATAAAACGAGCACTTTGAAGATACCAAATGAACCAACTGCAGTCGACTTCACAGAACGCTAAAGAAGTTGTTCAATGGTGCATCGCCGCTCTAAGCCATGAGACTAACCCATCAAGGGAAGTGCGAAGGTACATTCAATTTAATTTATATTGAAATCTAATTTTAAACATTGTACATTTATCGTGCAATGATTATCTTGATTGTATTTTGATATTGATATTTACAAATTCTTCTTTAATTTTTCCATATAAAGTTTTTTCTCGGCATATTGGGATCGAAGACGTAGATAGATCAATTGGAAGTGACGTTGAAACAATAAAAAGGACTCGAAATTGCATTCAATTCAAACAAAGTCGTCCTGAATGTGTTTGCATTGATAAAAGAAAATATTCTTGTTTTTGTGTTGTTTGCAGACAACACAAAATCCAATGACGTTTAGAAAACAAAATGTATGTGAACGATTGGAAACATACGTAGCTAAATACAAAGGGAAAATTTTCTCGTTGCAATGTTTGAAGAAATGCAATAAGAGGAAAACTACAATATCATCCGATGGTGATCGAGTTTCGATCTTCGTTAGAGAAGGTAACATTTGAATTATTTTCTAATGATTTAAAGATCTATAAATAAATTTAAATATGTATAATTTTGTTTTATTGTGCAGAGATGTTTTTTTTCTCGTAATTGCACCTCCTATTGAAAACGATGAAAATGTGAAGTATTATTTGATGCGTTGCACGGGAATCTTAAAAATGAAATTATTACAAAACTATAATGATCACGGATTTCAATATGACAAGAGGGTCTATTATACCGAAAGGTTATTTTTCAGACAAACTCATCAAAGTGGAGACTTTGTTTACTTTGAAGACTATGAACCCGATTCCATAAGTTGTCAATATAGTCACTTGGTGTGTATGCAAGACACATAAAGTTGATAAGTTCAATCAGAAGAAAAATAAAAAATTAAGAGAGAAAATGTCAAAATCCGATCATGAACGGATTATTGAAGATGGAATTCCATTAAATTTTTTTTGATTGAATCATTCAACAATTTATTCTCTTCTTAGATTAAATATTTTTAGAGTTTCCAAGACTAACTAAAAATTGAGTTGTCTATGTTATTTGGTAAGTGTTTGCACATGTACAAATTGTTTTGGTACATGCATGTATGTTCTAGTATCACATCCAAAGTAGCTTTTCTATACATGTGCATTGATGAAAAATGTTACATGTATTGGATATATATATAGATAGATATGTTCTAGAATGAAATTAATTGTTCAAGTAGTTTTACTATGTGCATTGATGAAAAATTATTTACGTACTCAATATATATATGTTCTAGAATGTGATTAATCGAACTAGTTTTTCTACAGGTATCACGAAAAACTAGTTGATTTTTCTCAGTAAAAAGTATCCACAATGTAAATAAATCATCCACAAAGTATAGTTTTGTACTCTAATATTCCTTTCGTACAAGAGACTGAGAGCAGTCCACTTTGGTGGGATTTTATCCACATCTCTATTCCTTACTGAAAATCTAGCACAAAAATTTGTTTGAACTAATGGTCTATTATGTCTAATGTGCATTGGATGAAAATGTTACTTGTATTGGCTAGATATGTTCTAGAATGCAATTAATTGTTCCAAGTAGTTTTTCTATGTGCATTGATGAAAAAATAGTTGGGATTTTCTGGGTAAAATACCCACAACGTAAATAAATCATCTCAAATATAGTTTTGTACAAAGATTCCTTTCTGTACAAGAGACTCTGAGCACTCTTCAGACTTTTGGTGTGGGATTTGACCCACATCTCTATTCGATTGAAAATCTAGTACAAAATTTGTTTGTCCAATGGTCGAATATGTTCAATGTGTAATGATGAAAAAATGTTATTGTATTGGATAGATATGTTCTAGAATGCAATTAATTGTTCCAAGTAGTTTTTCTATGTGCATCGATGAAAACTAGTTAGATTTTCTGTAAAAAAGTTTCCACAATGTAAATAAATCAATACATACCTAATGAGTGCATTAATGACATTGGACTCCAAATTCAACAAACATATATATGTACTAGAATTATATTTCCAATCAAAATTAAAGGGATAATTTGTACATATATCTACTTCTTTAAACTCTTTTTCAATTAGAGCTCAATTGATACATGGTTAGTTGCATTGAAAGCCATGTTCTTCCTATTGGAAATTTTTTCATTCAAACAAGACTACATGTAGAGGTCAATGTCCAAATGTACTTCAACCATCCAAAGGGATTCACAACATTACTTGACATGCCATGCTAATTATAGTGAAACAACTATCCTAATAGAAACGTTTAACATTATATACCACACGTGCCAAATGTAGATTGAAACCATCCAAAACTTTAAAAATTTTAAAATCCAGATAATGATATCGTGCAACATTAAAACATTAAATATCACATGCGAAATATAGATTGAAACCATTCAAAACTTGAGTTTAAAAACTTTTGAATATATATATCTAAAACGTTACCACATGCCATGCCAATTATAGTTCAACTAGATCCACTAGAAACATTTAACATTATATACCACATGTGCCAAATGTAGATTGAAACCATCCAAAACTTAAGTTTTAAAAACCTTTTGATTATATAATTGTGCAACATTAAAACATTAAACATTTAAAACATTAAATATCACATGCGAAATGTAGATTGAAACCATCCAAAACTTGAGTTTTAAAAACTGTCTCACATGCCATGCCAATTAGGACTGAATCATCCAATAAAAATTTAACATTATATCACATGCCAAATGTGGACAGAAACCATCCAAAACTTTAACTTTTAATTAACAAAAAATTACAGATCACAACATTACTTCACATGCCAAATGTAACGCAAGCATCCAAAACTTAAATTTTAAAAGCAAAACAAATTATAACATGATGTCATTACATAACATGCCAAATGTAGTTCGCATGACAAACATTAATTTATAGATGAAAACATTACTTCACACTCACATGCCAAAAGTACTAAAACCATCCAAAAATTAACTTTTTGAAAACAAACAAATTATATTAACAATGTAATAAAATATGTCCAAAATTCAGTAGATCTCACAAGTATCAAACTCCGTATCAAGTTCAACAAATTAAGACCATCTAAATCTTGAAATCAAATCTACAAATCATAACCATCAAATAGAGACGGATCTTAGTGTCTTTCCTACTGTGACCCCAATCCGCGCCTCTATCATGTGAAGCATCATGGGAAACCTACATACACAATGCACATGTACTTGAACATTAAAATTTGATGTTTTAAAAATGAGTGAGAATATATATATATATAACTACTCCAAATCATGTCCATCAAATAGAGACGGATCTAGTGTCTTTCCTACCAGGTCTCAATCCGCGCCCTATCATGTGAAGCATCATGGGAAACCTACATACACAATGCACATGTACTTGAACATTAAAATTCTGATGTTTTAAAAATGAGTGAGAATATATATATATATAATCGCCTCCACCCGAACTACATTTGGCATCATGTGAAGAAGCATCATGGGAAACCTCCATACACAATGCACATGTACTTGAACACAAAATTTGATGTTTTAAAAATGAGTGAGAATGTTGTGTAAACTACTCCAAAGAGAGAAGAAAAGAGATGCTATTCACGCCTTATAAATGAGCCACTTCGAGGGGGCAACCTCCAATACATTACATGAATGAACAATTCTTGGATGATAAAATGAACAAAACCTCCTTTTCATATAGGAGTCCATGGGGCCATAATATAATCCTAGTGGGGCCACAATGTAATCCTAGCCGACCTAACAATAATAATGTAAGGGCACAATAATAACAATATGGGGGTTACAGGGGTACAATAATAACAATAAGGGGGCTACACTAACATAATAAGGGGCTACACTATTAATATAGGGACTTAACATGCCCCTCTCCTTCAAAAAAGTGTTGTCCTCAACGCTGAGTAGCTATGGGTGCTTCAGATAAAATTCTCATCCTCCCATGTAGAATCTTCAAAAGGTAAGTTCTTTCCACTTCATGAGATAATTTCGAAATTGATCGATTCCGTAGTTGTCGAGTTCTTGTTTCAAGGACCGCTTCCGGTTCCAATATGATTTTTCCTTCCTCATCAAGTTCGGCAATATTGTTTGAACTGAATATTTTCTCCTATAACCTTCTTTAAGCATGAAACATGGAAAATCGGGATGTACTCGCGAAGAAGTAGGAAGCTCCAATTTGTATGCTACAGTACCAATCTTTTGCAACACCTTGTAAGGACCATAGTACTTTGGCGATAATTTATTATCCTTCTTAGCTCGCTTGAGGGACATTTGTTTATATGGTTGCCCGTAAAAATACCCAATCTCCTATATCAAAACTTCTCGCCGCGATGTTGATCCGCTCGTTGTTTCATTCGATTTTGTGCCAAATTCAAAGTTATCCTTTAAGAGTCAGAGAACTTCTTGCTGATGTTCGACGTGATCTTCCACCATGAACTTTCGAATTTTCCCTAAAGATGATGTGATCGATGGTGGATGATATCCATAAAGTGCCATAAATGGGGTCATTTTGCCGCAAGATGGAAGGAAGTGTTATACCACCATTCGCCGAGAGGTAACCACTTGACCCATTGTGTTTGTTTATCGTATACAAAACAACGAAGATATCCTTCCAAACATTTATTTACTATCTCAGCTTGACCATCGATTGAGGATGATAAGATGAGCTATGAGCTAATTTAGTACCCAAAGAAGAAAAAAATACCGTCCAAAAAATTTCCCGTAAAAAAATGGGATCTCTCGTCGGCCACAATAACCCTTGGGCTTCCATGTAGCTTTTGAATTCTCGTCCACAAATGTAGTAGCAAATCGTACTTGCTTTAAAAGATGAGATAATGCACAAAAGTGTGCATACTTGCAAGTCTATCAACTACCACCATGATGACATTTTTTCCTTCAGACTTAGGTAAACCTCGTGATAAAATCCATTCTCCCAACGCCGACTGGGAATGGATAAAGGTTGTAGAAGTCCCGGGTCTTAATTGTCTCCACTTTTTATTCTCGCCGGCAAACCAAACATTCCGCCACAAACTTTTGAATATCGCATTTAAGGCCATCCCAAAAAATTCTTTCTTCACCCCGTGGTAAGTTTTTAAAAATCCCGGTGTCCTCCCTAAAGGAGAAGTGTGCAATTCCGTAAGAATTTTTTGTTTTAGTTGGGGAATTCTTACAAAGATATAAGCGATCTTTTTGTACCATAAGGAATCATTTTTCCAACTAAATGTATCGCATGTACTAGGATCTTGCCGCAACTTTTGAATGAGTGTCCATACATCTTTGTCCTTCTTCCATTCATTTCTCTGTTTCTATCCAATCTCGTTGGCTAGAAATGGCACAAAGCAATGCTTCCACCTCTTCATTCTTTCTTGAGAGTGCATCCGCAACAACATTAAGCTTTCAGAGATTATTTCAAAGTCATAACCCAACATCTTTAGACCCATTTTTGCCGCTTCGAAGATAGTCTTTGTTCCAAAAAGTGTTTCAGACTATCATGATCGCTTTACCTTGAAGTGTCTTCCCATTAGGTAAGTTCTCCATTTCTTTAGTGTACGTATTGCTAACATTTCCTTCTCATAAATAGGTTTCGTAAATACTTTCCTTTGATTGGACGACTTTCAAAAGCAATGGGTCTTCCTTCCCCGCATTAAAACTGCACCAATTCCATTTCCCGAGGCATCACATTCCACAATAAAGGTTTTGAAGTCTCGGCGTAGCTAAGACCTATTAGCACATTGCCTCTTTAAGATGTTCAAAGGCCTTAGTTGCTTCAGAGTCCATGAAAATGCATCTTTCTTCAATAATGTTGTTAGAGGTGCTGCTATTCTTCCATAATTCTTAACAAAACTTCTACGATAATAGCCCTCAACCCGAGAAATCCTCGCAACTCGCTTTATTGTCTTAGGGACTTTCCATTCTTTAATGGCTTTAATTTTGTTAGGGTCTACTTTAACACCCTCGTGGGATATAATATGACCCGTATATTCCACCTCTTGTACTCCAAAGAAACATTTGGATGCTTTTGCATATAATTGTTTCTCTTGCAAATAGTCTTGAGCACCCCGTCAACATGCTCAACATGATCCTTCCAAGACTTGCTATAGATTAGTATATCATCAAAAAATACTAGCACAAATTTCTAAGGAAGGGTTTGAAAATGGAATTCATCAAACCCTTGAAATGTAGAAGGTGCATTGGTAAGGCCAAAAGGCATGACCAAAAATTCATAATGACCCTCATGAGTTCGAAATGTCGTTTTTGGAATATCTTCGCCTTCATTCTTATTCGATGATATCCTCGAACGAAGATCCAACTTGGTAAAATAAATTGCTCCATGTAATTCATCCAATAATTCATCAATCACAGAATGGGAAATTTATCTCTAATGGTGAGCTTATTGAGCTCCCTATAATCCGGACACATTCGCCATGATCCATCCTTCTTGTGTACCAATACTACAGAGCAGAAAGAACTTCGACTAGGTTGAATTATACCCGCCTCTAACATTTCCGCAATCATGCGTTCAATTTCGCTCTTTTGGAAGTAAGGATATCTATAAGGCCGATGTTTGGAGGAACACTTCGGAATCAAATGAATAGCATGATCATGATCACGAATAGGTGGGAGTCCTTTGGAGTTTCAAACACCTTGGAATGATTGTCCAAGACTTGCTGGAGATCTCAGAATAGATGATTTTGATGTTGAACTTAGTGAGCATAATTGTGGCAATTACGCCTCGTTGTTCTTTCTTTAGAAGCTTTGTCATGCCATTAGAGCTATTATCCTTCCCGGCTTCCTTCAATACCCCGTAATTCGACTTCCTTTCCTTCTCGAAAAGAATTTCAAGAAAAGTTCTTGAAAATTAAAAGCTACCGTCCCCAAAGATTGTAACCATTGTACTTCCTAGTACAACATCAACACCTCCCATAGGAATGAGCATTGGACTAGTCAACACATATTCCCCCATGGTTAGCTTGATGTTATTGCATTTTCCAGAGCAATTTATAGTTCCTCCATTTGCAACCATCACTTGACATTCCGTGCCGGGTATAGGAAACAATTTAATTCCTTGGCTACCTTACAATGAATAAAATTATGGGTGCTACCTCGAATCAATCAACACTATTACCTTTCTTCTTTGATTTGTCCTTTATCTTGAGAGTTTGAGGAGTGAATTCCCGCGTTGCATTACACGATATGGTTGGATTCATTTTCCCTCTTCCGGGGCCGGTTCCCGGTGTATATCCTCTTCTTTGTTCATTTTCTTCTTCCTCTTCACAATCTATGTAAAATAATTTCTTCTCAAAGACACTTTATGACCTTAGTGTATTTGCTATCACAACCGTAGCAAAGCCCTTTTGCTCTTTTTTCTTCCAATTGTTGTGGTGTCAACCTTGTAGGTTGTGTAGAAATCTAGATGTAGCCACACTTCCTTCTTTATAGAATTGAGTAGTAGACTTCTTGTTGCCATAATTTTACATTCAACTTTTCTTGCCAACCCGAATGCCTTCTCTAATGAATCAGTTCCGCAACACGAACTTCATGTTGAATGTTATCCTTTAAACTCGCCTAAGAAGAGATCAATCCCGTGGTCCCTCCGAAATATCGCTTACCCTTATACTCACTTTTGGAAGTCCTCAATGTGCCGCCCCCCACTAAACCCTTTGTTTTATAGATTTATCAATTAGTAAAGAAGGTGTTGCTCTTTTTTACCTCAATGTGCTATCATTTCCTCCGTAAAAATTGACCAAGTGACAATTTTTTTACTTTAGGAACAAAGCTATCGATACCATACAAATGTATTTTGTTCTAAATGTAAAGTTGCAATGCGTAATTTTGTGTGTTCTTGCACGTTATGGAGATCAAAATATTGCTCCATCCGTAGTATCCATGTTACAGATCCTTTCCATCAAACTTCCTCATATCCATTTTTGGAATATGGTGGTTCTTCCCACCAACATTCGAGTTTATGAAATCACGATTAACATTTATTTTGTTCTCATCATGAGGTTCTTCTCCTATATTTCCGCCATTAGGAATCATTTCGGTTTTAAGCTTGTCATCAAGCCTTCCATGTATGTTTAGATCATTCTTCATGTTTTCCATGTTGTCTTTCATGTCATCCATCTTAGCTTCCATGCTCACTTCCATGCCATCCATCTTAGCTTCCATCTTAGCTTGCACACCATCCATCTTAGCTTCCATGCCTTTCTTCAAACCATCCATCTTCACTTCCACACCTTTCTTCAAAACTTCCATTTCATTTTTTGTCAGCTTCTTGCGAGAGTGAAATTTGTTGCACTTGTTCTTGTAATTTTGATAGATCATGTTGCAATTCTTCATCTGAGTCATGGTAGAGCCTTCGAAGGCTTGATGGGTGTTGAATTCTTTTTAGGGGCCATTTTAGAATTCAATATTGATATCTATTCTACAATATGCCCTTCTGGAATCAATTCAACTTGATTCTTCAAACAAGACTTATGCAATTTGGGAAAAAAAAATACACACCTTTTACTAGCTTTTAGGAGCTCGATATTGAAATTGAATTATCTCTCGTATTTGAAAATCTTCGATATCCGAAATTCAGCTCGTAGTAGATCTCTCAAGCTCTTTCAAATGCCATTGTGTCCGACTCCGGGGAGTCGGATTCTCCAAGACAAATTTGTGTCCAATCTCCCACAATGACCTATCACTCTGGATCGGTTCACAAGAGAGCGAACTTGTACGAATTGCCACGTGTCACATCGTTTTGTCCTTTGTCTCTCGAAATTGATAGCGAAGAAACTTCAGTCCGTGTACTTGCGCCTCACTTTTTACGGCACTTCAATCCAATGCCTAGAGAGAGAGTTATTGAAGTTTTCCCACGATCACTCTTTTGAGATGAAATTCAGAGCCCGAAAGCACCACCTTCCACAGATCATATCTCCAAAAAGGATAAGAACTGCCTGAAATGTTTTGACGAATTTCCTCAGGATTTCAGCTTCGCACCATATGAATTTCGCATCAACCCCACAAAAATTTATAGCTCAATTGCCACGATGACCCGTTTATGAGCCCGAAAAAATACCTAACTTCCGTCGATGATATCTCCTCAAATATTGCGAACCAAGATCTGAAATTTTTAGGCAACCTTCCTCAAGATTTCAGCTTCGCACCCTAGAAATTTCAGCCTCTCGTTTCCGTAGAAAAAAGTTATAGCGAAAACGACGATGACTCGTTTGGAGCAAACCCTAGAATCCCAAAGTCCCGATACCAAATGTTGTGTGTAACCAAATACCTAAAGAGAGAAGAAAAGAGATATTCACGCCTTATAAAATGAGCCACTTCGAGGGGGCAACCTCCAATACATTACATGAATGAACAATTCTTGGATGATACAAATGAACAAACCTCCTTCTATATATAGGAGTCCATGGGGCCATAATATAATCTCTAGTGGGGTCACAATGTAATCCTAGCCGACCTAACAATAATAATGTAAGGGCACAATAATAACAATATGGGGGTTACAGGGGTACAATAATAACAATAAGGGGGGCTACACTAACATAATAAGGGGCTACATTAATATAGGGACTTAACATCATTACATAACATGCCAAATGTCTCGTATGACAACATTAATTTATGATGAAAACATTACTTCACACTCACATGCCAAAAGTACTAAACCATCCAAAAATTAACTTTTTGAAACAAACAAATTATATTAACAATGTAATAAAATATGTCCAAAAATTGTAGATCTCACAAGTATCAAACCGTATCAAGTTCAACAAATTTTAAGACCATTCAAATCTTGAAATCAAATCTACAAATCATGTCCATCAAATAGAGACGGATCTAGTGTCTTTCCTACTGTGGTCTCAATCCGCGCCCTATCATGTGAAGTATCATGGGAAACCTACATACACAATGCACATGTACTTGAACATTAAAATTTGATGTTTTAAAATGAGTGAGAATATATATATATATATATCTAGAACTTCATGTAAAACAAAATATAACAAAAAAATCATGCAATACCTCATGAGGTTCCCCTCTCCATTTCCGATGAACAAGTTCCCGCCCCCATAGGAACATCTTGAGTGGAACGTACAATATACATGTACGTTTATATATATATATATATTAAGAACTTCTCAAATGAAAATGCACGTGTACATATATAAACTTATTTTCTAATATTAAAAAAAGGAACTAAAGCACAACTTGTTCAAATGCTGTGGATGTTCCTATCTCCGTCGCTAGAGTCCGCGATTAAAGAAATCTTCTATAGGAACCTAAATTCAAATTTTTTTAAATAACTCAAAATATAGATCTCTCTCTCTCTCTCTCTCTCTCTCTCTCTCTCTCTCTATATATATATATATATATATATATATATATATATATATCTCAATTTTTAATGGAACATTTTGAGGTGGAATATATATATATATATATATAACTTTTAAACATAAATTTTAAACTTGTGAAAAATTTTTCCATACGGTGGCTCATCTCCCAAGGAAGTAGAAGGCACATCTCCCAAGGAAGAAGAAGGCACCGCCATCCCAAAAACATCGGACGGACTCGGTATATGTTAAAACATTTTATCAAATTATATATACATACATGTACATGTGTGCACAATTATTTATTTTAAAATCACTTAAAAAACACTAACATTTTCCAACATATCTTGATGGCTCCATTCATCCGTACTGTTTGAAATGCAGAGGTCTCGAACGTGATATTAACATTTTCGTCATGCATCATGTGTGAGAAATGCAAATGGTGTTTTAACATATAATCATACATTTTCATAGATTAATGTACATAAAAATAAATGTATACATGTACATACACATGTATTACATAAATTAGCACATGTATATGTCTCGTTAAAATAATTTCAAACCCTAAGGTCATTAACACTGCCCGAGTTCCCTTCCCTCATGAAGAATTAGGTCTTGCAAACCATTGCGAAATTTTTTGCATATATTCTAGAGATCTTCAACATTCATGTTGTCAATCTCCTCATCCGTACAATACACAAAATTGGCACGTGCATTTTCATGTGCTCTTTGTCGATTTAAACAAACATCGACTCCACCCAATCCACCGTAAACATTGTCGATCATAACATCCCTTGCTTCTCGACTTATTTGAGAAGTCGCATCCATCTCTCGACCGCAGTCACCCGAAAAGGTCGACTCACCAATGGCGGCTCAAGGCGAGTTAACTCCACATCTCGCTAGTGCCCTTACTTACAGTATAATCGACCTTTCCCCTGCCAAAAAATTCTGACGGAAGGTCATTGTAGTTGGGTTTCATACTCAAAAAATTCTCGCGTAAAACATTTGTGCAAAATAAACAGAACCTCGGGCTGCTCCAATAGAGCCCTCCTCTTCCAGGGCCGCAAGGTGCCTATCATACAAATAGCGAGTTGTTGTCCGTGCTTCAAATATTGCACCCTCAACATTTTTCTGGCCCTTCCTTGAAATTAAACATTGAATTGGCCACATCTTTTGTAACTTTGTTTTACATCCTCCCATTTATCCGGACCCATTACTATTTCCTTTCTCTTCTCATCACTTCTACAAATTTATCATTCATTGGCCCAAGATTTTGTACACATTTACAATTTCGCCCAATGAATGTGTAACTATTTCAAGGGCTTTGTCGACTCTCAAACAGTAGAGACAAAACCACGAGATCTCTCTCCGCAATTTTTCATGAAGTTTTTCACACCTTTTTAAGGTGCATTGCGCCATGTTCGTTTCCCATGGTATATCAATAATGTCTACCGGATAAGTTGTGCTGGGTAGACAACCTTCTTCTTGAATGTAGCGGCTTGCCCCGTGTCTATTTTGACCCCACTAGTTGGAACATTTTCGTCCCCCCCGCATCAATATATATATAATTTCGTATATTAGAAAAAAAAACACATGTAAAAAAATTTGTAAAAATTTAATGAAAAAAAATATTGAAATTGATGGCAACCTCGTACGTTGTTGGTTAGCATCTTCTCCAACATGAACCTCGCTAAGAACTAGACCCGTAACGACCCCGATGAGAACCGTACCCAAAATGACCCCCGTCGAGAACTGTCAGCCAAGATTGGCCTTCGAGGGAATAACTATCACCCCCTTCATGCAACCTAATACCACTCCATTGATGGCCTTATAAGTGGATTTGAACCACCACCAACCTCTCGAGATGAGAGAAGCTTCATAAACAAATACGAATTTATAATCAATTGAAAGATACATTCATGTGTACATATAAATACATATGCATATTCATTGATTAAATTGCGGAACCATACCACTAATCGGGTTGAACCATGAGCATGCTCCATGGATGGAGTAGAAACCCTTCTCCTCTTACCTCCTAAAAATTAAAAAATGAAACTTATTAACAACTAATTTAACTTCACAAAGTTAATAAAAAATCAATTCCATATGTACACACATGTATGGAGATTTAAGATTATATTTAAATACCGTGAACATCCCCCGATCCCCGAACCTCCATATGGCATTCTATTGATCATCGTCGTTCATCCTCCATGATATATATCTATTGGTAGACATTTACACAAAATAGATTTAAAATCATTCAGAATTTAGTGTACACAAATTATGTAGAACACAACTTTAAAATAAATAATTGATGTGTGAAACTCAATTTAAGAAAAAAAGAAATTATAAAAATGATAAGTTCACAACCGCACTTTACATGGTGGGAGCACACTTGGTATAAAATTGAAAAAAACACATGGTCATCAAAAAAGAAGCGTGAAACTCCATTTAAACAAAAATTTCTTGAAGTCCTCGCATTTTAATTTTATAAAAAAGTGAAGTTCACTTGTTGCAAATGTGAAGTTCACCAAGTTGCGCTTTACATGGTGTGGTGGGAGCACACTTGGTATATAATTGAAAAAAAAAACACATGGTCATTAGAAAAGACGCATTTATAAGTACACAACACAAACATATCCAAGATATGTTACAATGTCCATCAATAAATTTTGAAGGGGAGAGTTCAACACTAATTCATCTTGAGAGATGAATCTTGAATTTTTGAAGAAGAGCATTCAAAAACCAATTCATCTTTGAGAGATGAATCTTGCATTGGAATTGTTTCCGTATAATTCTAATTCATCTTTGATAGATGAATCATGAATTGGCATTGCCCCACGCAATATAGATTAGCGGAAATATTATTCACGTTTGTACAATGCCTTATACTAAAAAATTGAAATTGGTTAACAATATTGTTTTCTATTCCATGCATTTTTTAGCCTCTCCTTTTAACTGGCACACGCCATTCATCCGGTTGCACACAAGTTCGAATTGGTGAAAACTACAATTCCATTTGATCCATACTTCATCGATGTTCCTGCTTCCTATCAATCCAATATAATATGCCTCGTTGTTTGTTGTTCTTCCCGGTATATTCAATTTCCTTTGGACGACTTTGCTAGTCGCAATATTGGAAAGCACATATGTAATCACCGCTTCCCCGAATTGGGATAGCAAGAAACTTCTATGCATAACTTCCATTTTTTAACCATATTTAATGGTTTTATCCCTGAAAGTAAATTCAATAAAAAATATATATAAATTAAATCGACATTTATTGCAATGTGCATGAGAAAAATGACACAAGATCATGAGGTAAATGACATGTGCATTGTTTATCTTAAAGTTTGACTTAAAAGTTTATGGTAGAGTTCACATCTAAAATTAATGGGAGGAAGCCTTTAGTTTGTGGGAGAAATGACACATGTACACGCTTTACCTTAAAGTGGTTGTGTTTTATGTATATTAGAGGAAGCCTTTAGTTTGTGGGAGAAATGACACATGTACATAATTTACCTTAAAGTTGTTGTGTTTTATGGATATTAAAATTAAGAACTTCTATTTAGATCCATTCCATAGATTGAATGTAGGGGAATTTACTAGATATGTCACCTTTCATAAAAGATGAGATCCAGAGGCTACCCGGCCCTTTACGTACTCTATAGAACTTGTAGAAGTAAACACTAGAGGCATTAACAATATCAAAGAATGTTTTCATGCTCATACATGGGAATGTGTCTCTTTTCCTACGCAAAAATAGTTCAAGGTAGTTAATCTTCATAGACATGTCATCAAGCAAGTCAATGTGATCATCCCCAACTTACTTTTCATGAAATTAGGTCAGTCCTCTACAACCCGGTGGATGGATTTGAATTGGAACTAGGTCAAGGCCTTTACAAAACACATGATGTTGAATAACACTTACTAGGTTATGCCAAAAATAAAGTGGGAGAAATGTTTTCTCCTCGAGGTTATCCAATTGGGTGTGTAATACCAACTTCACCCATTTCCCTACTGTGCTTTCTTAGGTTACAAAGGTCTTAGGCCATTAACTTCATAGACTCCTGACATTATTAGAGTTGGAATTCCTATTTTCAAGTGTGTAAGAGAAGAAATAATTCTTGTTTAGATTTTAACAATGGCTAAGATGGTCAAATTTTTTATTTCGAAAATAAATAAACTACATATGCAAGACTTCAATATTTAGATGCAATTTTTTTTTCAAACGCAAAAGTTAGTAGGATGTGCAATATCTATGCCAATCGCAAGAATATCATCAAATGGTTCTTGATGATATATTTTCTTTCTTTTCTTCATTGATATAATTTTCATTAATACACATTTACATTTTTATTCTTATAATATTCACTACCAATGTATGCTTTTGTGGCATTATATATTGATCGATAATATTTCAACTCCTTGGTCGAAAGGGAGTCCGACCATATTTATTCTCTCCATATTATGGGTCGTTCAACAATTTTTTTTTCTTTACTATCTCCCCCCTCTCTCTCCCCCAAATTATTTTCATCAAACATGCCCCATTGAGGACTGGAGCAATGTTTGCACCATACTTAGAACTTTCATTGCCGGCGACTGAAATTGGAGAGTCATGTATACTAGATTGCTTGCTTTCTGGGTGCCTCTTACTTGGACAATATTCTGAGATGAGTTTGACATGATGGTCATATGAGGTCGTGGAAGTTGTATTTGGTGTAATTTTCCTTAAATCTTGAAAAAAACAGAGCAAAAATGTCATTTTCGATCATTTTTTAAAGTCAAGATACGGTGCCAGATGTTATCACAATTGCAACACATTCATGTTCCATGAGCATGAATTATGAATGTTGCAAGCCAAATTGCAAGGAAATTTGCATTCATTTTAGGCAAAATAAGGCTATGACATTAAGGTCCATGCTAGAAAAAATTATGCAAATAAGGTTGCCGAGTCAATACTACCATGTGTTTCAAAGCCATAATGAAGGTTGGTTTCTGAGGAGTGTCCTCCCAAAGCCCCGTCTTGAGATGAAATTTAATTCAATGTCTCTTAGAGTTGCAAGGTGGAATCTGATAGGACTATTTGATTTCTTAAAACATAGATAGATATCTCCTTTCATCTATACCTTTCTCTACCATCTTATTTCCAAGTGAAATGGGAATTTTCACATTTTGAATGCCAAATTACCATGTAGTTCCAGAACTGCTAGCTAGACCTATCACAAGTAAGGTTGTCATACCAAACTATTTCTCTTCCTCAACTTAGTGACCATGACTCTCTTCTCACACTGCTTACCATAGGATATTTAGTTGTACATGTCACACTAAATTTGGGGGTTCTAGGTCTACACCTATTAGGTAAAGTTTTATTTTATGGCATTGTGGTCCTTAAATTTAGAGGTGTTCCACCTGAAAAAGTAGGCATTAAATATGGATGCAAAGGATTTGTTTTAACTTTGATAGAATTTCCTTGTAGTCTACTAAATTTCTCGACAACATGATGCTAGCTTTGCTCGTAGAAGAAGGTTTTGGAGGAGAAATTGAATTATTTTGACTTATTTTGGCATTGAAGTTTGAAATAGTAGTTTTGACGACTCCATCGATGACCTTGGTGAGGATCTGATGCACACAATATTGAATTTGAAGATGGTTTAGAAGACGTTGAAGAAGTTGTAGATTTTGGTGTTGTCACCGAATGTTTCTTTGCTGTTGGACTTGATCAAGACACAATTTAACTTTACGAGCAAGATTGAAGACCTTGATGAGGTTTAAGATTTTGTTGTTCTCACTCGAAGGTTTTGTCTGGTTTTGTTTCTAAACCATCATTTCCATAGGACATTTATGGTGAATATCTGACCTTGATGAGAGGATATGATACCAAGAGGCTACATATTTTGGTGACATCACTAATTGTTTCTCTCGTTGTTGTGTTTGTTAAACTTTTATCCCGCAGGAGGGTGTTATCCAATGTGAATTTGAAACCCCCCTCACATTTTTCAATGAAGGTTCTATCTCAATGTTAGGGAGCTACACAAATTATAGAAATTCAATATGATGTGCCAAAAACTTTACACATCCAAAACAAACCACCTATTATATGCCAATTAAATCTACATGGAACCAAATAAAGCAATATGTTAAAATATAGAATTACGAATCCCTTCAATTAGTAAAAAAAATAAAAATGAAGAAAGCACCCAGAGGACTATAAATAACAATATAGTAGAGAAAAAGAATAGTATCTCGCCAGCCTATAATTGCAAGTCATAAATTAATATATGAATATATTCCAATTTCAACACTAAAAGCAAACTCAAAATAACATAAAAGGTGGACAACATTGTTTTACATGTAAGTAAACATTGTTAATGGAAATATGCAACATGGATTGGTATAATCATGCCTTTATCAATGAAATTTCATCAATTACTGAAATAATTGTGCACTAATAATATTTAAAATAAGTTAAAGGAAAAAAATTGACCTATATTGTACAAATATTTATGGGACAAAATGAATATGTAGAAATATTCACTTGGTTTTTATAATTGGGTAGAGGAATGACTTTAAAATGACCTTGTATGTCTTCTCGTTTTAGAGCTCAAATTTTTAGAAGGATTTAAGTATCCACATTTCAAGAATCACTCAAGAGGTTGATAAAGAATATAGGAAGACAAAAAATAACCAAAAGAGGTAATGGATTTCTTGGGAGGTAGATTGGCATATGGACTTTTGGTAGCTAGAAATTTTCCAAATAAGTGAATGTATTTGAAAACCGAACCTCTAGTTTATTTTCGTTTTTTAGACAAGGTCTAGAATTTTGAAAAGTGAATTCCCTTTCTTCCTCTTACATGTCCAATGATCGAATCCGGATTGAGGGAAAAAATTTCCAAAATAAAAATTTTGCATTTTATTTGTTGTACACATGAGTTTTTAAAAGCTAATTAACTCATAAATTTCTCACAAAATACACCTCCTAAAGCTTGGACACATAAACCCCTTCCTAATTGGCTAACTTTAGATGATCCTAAACACATTTTTATTTAACTAATGAGGGAGATAGCACAACAAAACTAGTTTGTCCATATTCAAATCAAGCGTATCAAAGTACAATTTAGCTCATTTTAGTCAAGGTTAGCTAGAATAATTAGCTATTTGTTTTTGTATTTATGCAAGGAGAGTTTAGTTGTGTGCAAGTTTATGTGAAGAGAAACTACATGGAGAGCTCAGTTCTAAAATCACGACAAAGAAGCTTTTTATGCATTACAAGTGTGATGGAAGCTTCATCGAGTATCTCTTTTAATCAGCCTTCCTTAACAAAAATCTTTGATAAAGAGATGTTGCGTAAGCTCTACATCATGAATGATATGGTGCAAGAGATGTATGAAGATAATAGGAACATTATCCTTCAAGAGAAGTTGATTTCAAGAACGAGAGAAGCATGAAATTTTTGAAAATATGCATGAGATGGAGACTCAACTCCATATTGCAAATGAAACCAAGCAAGGATGCATGACATGGAGATTCAAATCTCTATGATGCAAAGGGAAGCCTTAGCCAAGTATGTGAATGAAAAGAGGTATGCAATTCAAGTTTGTCTTCAATTTCTCTCAAAGTGAATGTGTACGTGCTTTTGAGAGACACACTAGAGGAACAAGGTCCACCATGAAAATGGGCTATGAAAGTAAAGGGTTAAAGGCAAACATGTACAAGGCATCTAGTTGAGCCAAATGTTGTCGAGAAAGGCCTAATTATTTGGGTCTTGGTTATGGAAAACATGATGGAGAATGCTCCAAAGCCAAGGAGGCACATGACGCTGTTCCAAGAAGGAATTTCATTTCGTGTTCATTACCTCAAGCTTGTGTAGTTTGTGTTTATGATGAATGAAAAGTTTGACACCCACTTTGCAAGAAGATGTTAATAATCATGTACTTAATGAGAATGTAAAGTAGTAGATGTTGAAAGCTCTAAAGTCACCGAATTCATTGCTAGTATTCCGAGGAGAGCCACTACCTCATCAAATTCACCTCCTCAAGAAGGCAAAAAAGGTGAATGTTCAAGGTATAACTGCCTTTTAATCAAATTGCTTTTGATTATGATAAACATGGTAAATATTCACATAAGATTTGGAAAAGTTTGCATGTTCCTTTTGTGGTAATCATAATGTTTATAGATGTTGGAAGAAGATATCCATGCACATGAAACTTTCTAAATAAATGAGGCAAAAATTCAAAGGCCCATTGACAAGGAAAATGATGTTGAAAATAAGATGCAATTGTTTTGCACTCATTGCCATAAGAAAGGTCACCTTGTAGACAAGTGTTGGACTTTTGTATCCAACAAGTCATCCACGACATTTGAAGAAGGTGGAAAGATATATTGACAAGAATGGAAAAGAGGATTACATAATCGATGAGGGTCGTGATGATTCACATGATGATGAAGTGCAAAATGAAAGAAGCGCCATTGAAATGGTTTGGTAAGGGATGGATAGATTTCTTATCCAATTAAGGCCTTGCATGTATTTTGATGTTTCATGAATTTCTTTGCAAATTCAAAGTATGGTGCATGTTGCATGAAGCAAGATGTTGAAAGTATAGTTATGTTGACACACTTAGATGCAAAAAATATGGAAATTTGTACATGCTAATATTTGACTTGAGAGTTAGTTGTTTGAAGAGGCATGTTTTTTCGACTCTGTGTTTGGTTGATGGGCTTTGTACACCAATATGTAAGAGTACATGGAGATATTCACAGATGTGAATTTTTTTTCTTTGAAGGAGAAAATGATATGCCAAATGGAAGCCATGTTTCGTATGATGTGTTTTTCAAACTTGATGGTTTTGTTTGTGACAAGCCGTCACAAGATTTTGGGGAAGGTCCACTCTTGAGCGAGAGCCTCATGATTACAACCTAATCATGAGAATCAAATGGGAGTGAATCCTTATTTTGAAAACAAACCTCTAGATAGGATTCTAAGCTACCTAGGACTCAAACCATTATTTTTAAATTTGAAATATCATGGTGTGTTGTTTCAATGCCTAAATCCACAACCCTAACATAAATTGTTTTATTCTTTTATAGGATTTAGTCAAGTTATATTAAAAGTTAGTTGAATTTAAAATTCTTGGCTTAGTGGCATGAACCAAACATATTGTGTATTAAATGAGGAATTTCGCTCTCCCAATCATTTCTAAATCACCCATATCACTAAGAAAACATGTTTAAGAACATACTTTGGTATGGGAAAGACCTTAGGTCCTTTGACTCGTGCGCATGTGGTGTGAAAAATTGAAATTGACAATGCAAAAAAGTGAAATTATGAATGAAACCACGGCAACCTAAAACCCAAAAGTGGTAAATGATTTAAATGTATCTAATTTATTATTTACCAACATAAATTCTTCAACTTTAGCAACTAAATGATAAGTAAAAAAATAAATAAATTTGTAATTATGGTTCGAAAGTTACATAATCTTAAGAAGCATTTTAAATTAATTCTATCTCATAAAAAGTATCTCTCCTAACTTAAAAATACTATCTCTTCCTATAAGGTTCACGAATTCTCCCTTCCTTAGCACACAAGACAGAGCAAATAAAATTAATATTTCAATATGTTAATTCCTATTGAAATAAATGAAAATTTGTATAGATGGTTTCAAATATTATAAGAAGGTTTTTGATATGGTTGAGAGAATGTGGAAAATAGGATCCATAAACAAATTATTTTTCAAAACGTATCACTTTCAAAGTATCAACAAGAATGTACAAGGGTGTTCATTGAATTAATGCTACTTAAATTTCATGATGTACACATTTCTTACTCATAATTTTAACAAATTATTAAATAATGATCTAGATTGGATAATTATATTGATGGTCATATATTTTGATGCTGCTTAGAGTGAAAAACCGAAAGAATCAACTTGTAGGGTCATTTTAATGGTGGGTGGAGAATTGGGGTCTAAAACCTTTCGGAGTCATTTTGAGGTATTAAAATGACATTTCTTGGGGTCAAACGATTATCCCTGTGCGAAACCTTTGACCATTGTTCTACACTTAAAGACATGTCCAATGGTGCAAGAAAAACATCAAAAATGAATTTCATTCAAAATTTAAGGCCTTTAGTAAGTTGACCTATCATGTTAACCACCATGGTACGAGAGAATGTCATTTTAGCCCCATTACTCATGCATAGCAAGCTAGCTACATGTGGAATTTTTAACAAGATCAAAGGTCTAAAATCACAAACCTCATTAATGGCTGACAGAAATAAACTTACACCTAGTTGGCTATCACGCTATGTTAAATACTGGGCCACTAGGAGGAATAAGAGTTCCATTTTGTGTTATTGTATTTTGTTCCATAGTTGAAAATACAACTATGAGTGTGACGTTAGAGAGAAAATGTATGAAGTTAAGTTTTTTATAGCAACCTTACATGCCAAAAGTCTTAGCTAACTCTAGAGAGATTACCTCTTTCTTTGTACTTACATATTTTCCATACCGTGTTATAGAGCATGTTTACATTTTAGTGTTGTTTTTCTCCCATAAGGATTTCCTAGGGAAAAAGGAGTAGAGCATCATTACTTTTTAGGGTTTCTTGTCTCCCATAAGGATTTCCTAGGAAAATAATTGTGTTGATTGTCTAGATATGTATGTGTGTGTTTCATTATGTTCTCTATTTCTTACATTGTGTTTCATTATGTTTTCTATTTCTTACATTTGATTGTTTTATTCATTTAAATAGAAATTTAGCTATTAAAAGATCTAAAACTTAAATACAAAATAATCTTCATTATATAGATTTCACTTATTTTATCAAATTTGTTGTGAGAAACTATTTCATTATAATAACTATAAAACTTGACTATTAAATAACAAAATTTTGTATCGATAAACATCTACACTTCTCCAACCTAAAAAAAATACATATAACTTTTAGATACATTTAGACATGTGTTTTATTTTGGGCGTTCAAGTCCAAATGAAGCAATAACCTAACAATTTGGGAGTTCAAGTCCACTTTGTAAGAATAACCTAACACTTTGGAAGTCTGTGCTGTGTTTTTAAGTAATAAGCTTCCATTTTGTATTAGGTTATGCTAAATACTTTAGAAAATAGAAATTTCATTATCACTTGAGGTTATTCATTATTCTAAATACAAATATGAATCCATGACTAATTATGGCATTATTCTTACTTTTTATTTTATACATCTAATTTGATATTTTAAAATGTACTATGTCCCATTTTGGTTTTTTTCTTTCAAGATTTCGACCAAACTCGAAGAATTAGTGAATGATAGAAGTTGCATATACAAGACATATATTGTAATACTTTTGTTTTGATTCTCATATTTTGTAGAGACAAGTCCAAATTTAACCGTGAAAGATCTATGTAATTGTACTTTCTTTCTAATAAATAAGAAGACTAATTTTTGAACTATTTGAAAAAAAAAACTAACACTTTTTGTATTAGGTTTTCTGAAATTATTGAAATAATGAAGCCTATTGCAGTAGCACCGGTTAATGGTGTTCAATAGCAGCACTGGTTATGTGGAATTTTTAAACTAAAAAAACAATCTGAAGCATAAAGACTCAATGCAACTGAATGCAACTAAGATCATTATCACCATTCGTGAATGGGATAATCACAGGTTCATCAAAAAAACAACAAAACGGGTCAAACAAGCTTAAATAATATCCTGCATCGAGATCAAAGTAACACTTTTGTTTTGATTCTCATATTTTGTAGAGACAAGTCCAACTGAACTGTGAAAGATCTATGTAATTGTACTTTATTTTCTAATAAATAAGATAGATTGTTTTTTCTATTTGAAAAAAAAAAAAACTAACACTTCTTGTATTAGGTTTTCTGAAATTATTGAAATAATGAAGTCTATTGCAGTAGCACCAGTTAATGGTGTTCAGCAGTAGCACCGGTTATTGCAGCAGCACCGATTATGTGGAATTTTTAAACTGAAAAAACAACTAGAAATAAACCAATAAACAACTAAAAAAACAATATGAAGCATAAATACTCAATGGAACTGAATGCAACTAAGATCATTATCACCATTCGTGAATGGGTTAATCACAGGTTCCTTAAACAAACAACAAAACGGGTCAAACAAGCTTAAAGAATATCCTGCATCGAGATCAAAGTAATACTTTTGTTTTGATTCTCATATTTTGTAGAGACAAGTCCAGCTGAACTGTGAAAGATCTATGTAATTGTACTTTCTTTTCTAATAAATAAGAAAGACTGTTTTTTCTATTTGAAAAAAAAAACTAACACTTCTTGTATTAGGTTTTCGGAAATTATTGAAATAATGAAGCCTATTGTAGCAAGATCATATCAGAATGAAGACCGGTTATGTGGAATTTTTAAACTAAAAAAACAACTAGATATAAACCAATAAACAACTAAAAAAACAATCTGAAGCATAAAGACTCAATGCAACTGAATGCAACTAAGATCATTATCACCATTCGTGAATGGGATAATCACAGGTTCCTCAAACAAACAACAAAACGGGTCTGTTTGGCTTGGGGAGGGTTCAAATAATTTAGCAGAACTGCTGAGCCTCAAGATTCTCCTAATGTTCGCTGTGGAGAAAGGTTGCAGGAAGATTAACTTCTATGGGGACTCAATGAATGTGATAAACTGGATCAATGGTATACAGCAGTGCAGAGTTCACCAACTACAAAACCTGTTACTCTCTATCCGAGAGATCCTTCTTTCTTATGATTCTTTCTCCTGTCAGCATATATATAGAGAAAATAATGATGAGGCTGATCGGGCTTCCAAGAGGGGGCTTCAGCAGGCTGTGGGTATCTGGAGGATCAGAGAACATAAGGATGGCGATACTACAAACTATTTTCATCCATCCTTATTCGATTGAGATGCCTCTGTTTTTTTTCAAGTTGGCATGCCTTTGTTAATGTCTAAAGGCTACTTACTCCTGGTGCGTTTTTTCCTTAAAACTGATGTTCGAAGTTGGATGCGGTTTTCGTTGACCTCTGTTGGGCTATTCTTGCTCGGCGGGCTGCTGCAACAGAATTGTATTAAATTTTTTCTGATATACTTGGATATAGGGGCAATCCCCTGGGCGGTGGGTTCTTAATGGTTTTTCTCATGCGTTTATCCGTTGGAGCCTCCATAAGGTGATTTTTGATTGGGCTGTGCCATGGAAGGTCTTGGTATCAATCCTTGGGATCGATAGATCAACATACTTTGAGAGTTTCTAATTGGACTTCTTCTAGGACTGTTTAAAAAGTTGATAGCAGTAGACCTATTTTTTATGAACTTTCTGCCAAGTTCAGGTTTTAAATTTGATTTTACATGTTTTCACTGTTATCCTATGGGTGCCTACAAACTTTCGAGTTTTCCTTCTTGATCACTTTTATTTGTGATTCTCTATGTAATTTTGTACTCACCTGCAGTAATGAAATTACACCTTTTTTCTCGAGGAAAAAAAAACAACAAAACAGGTCAAACAAGCTTAAAGAATATCCTGCATCGAGATCAAAGTAACAAGATTTGCAATTTCGTTTGACAACTATGCAATTAAAATAAGCCAATCTAATTCAAATTTTAATTAACTAACGATTAATTCAAATAAAAAGTCAGTTGGGACATTCATTTGATAGAATTCCTACAACAAATCATGTTCCAAATGAAATAACATTAACAACTGGAGATAGCAGAAGGAAGAAACCAAAAAAACAAAAAAAACAAAACTCACAAATTTGAAATCCATCCTTCCTTGCCTTGAAGATCACAATTAAAAAAATAACTTATAGAAACAAAATTTCCTGAAATTCCCAAACTTGATACAATACTGGCATTGTTAATCAATCAAGTATGCTAGTAACAGAAAAATGATACAATATCGTAAAACAAAACGACTACAGAATCTCAAATACAAGCTCCAAAAACTAATTTTTCTCCAAAATTGCAACGACATACACCATTTGCAGTAGACCATACCGCGCGGAAGGGAGGAGCAACATAACTGGTATTGCAGTAGACCAACAGTGCGAATGGGAGGAGAAACAACGCAGACGGGAGGATAAAAAACGCGCGAACAAACAGACCAGCAGTAGTAGCACAGAAAAAAAAAAAACACGCGAACAAACAGATCGGTAAAAAAATTAACTCCGTGGGCGATTTATTTATAGAAACTAGTTCGGCCAAACTATTTTAAAAGTAAAAGTTTGGCTGAACTCAAAGTTCGGCTGAACTTTTGTTGCCGGTTTTCCCATCTCTAGCAAAAAATTTGTATGCCCACACCGTCAGTGTGCCGTCAATCTAAACAGAATCACGAGTTTGGCCGAACTTTCTAAGAAAGTTCGGTTGAACTATTAAATAGTTCGGCCAAACTTTATAAAAGGTTCGGCCGAACTATTGCCGAAAAAGTTTTCTGCCCCCGATTCTCACAAAAGTGTAACCTAGCTTCACGTTTCCGCCCTATTCTAATTTCTTTACTAAACATAAAATTTTATGAAATACATGACAACTACTGGATTCTCTGGGCCCAATGTTTGAATGAAGAGTCTTGATTTCCAAGATCCATGTCTTCTATCATTTGGTGAACTATTTATTCCTTAAATTTTGGAATTTTCTTGAACCGAATTTGTTGATATCGTATGATTCGAAGTAGAATAATGAGATCCTTTTCTGAGATTAAGGGCCATATTTCTCAACATACTCATTCTACCTTTAGGGAATCAATTTTATTTTTTTATTGGATTGGTGTTCTTAATTATGTCATTTTGAGAAGTGCACTAGTGCTAGTTTTCATATACTTTTGTAGTTATAGAGAAGAGGGAAGTTCTCTTGCATTGAATGTATTTTGTCTTCAAATAACTTCTTGGACTTCAAGGGCTTCTCTAATCCATGGATATTATAGGAAGAAAGAAAAAAAGTTGTCATCCAAGAGTTCTTAAGGGGTTCGAACTTCCATTCAGGACCCTGAATTCAAGATATAGGAAAAACCACACTACACTGCAAACCATAAAACACTACCAGGGATCCTAAGATCCAAAAAAATTTGGAGCCAAATAAACTTGAAGGAAAAAATCCAGATAAAACCAAAATACCATACCCCCAGAAGAAAGTTCGTGTAACACCAATATTCAATAATTCACTGAAATTATAAAAAAGAGGAACTTTAAGACTGAAGCCAAAATGTGGGTTGAAGATGAAATAGCATCGAAAAACCTCACACATAGAGAGAAAATAGAAGCTATAACGAAGGAATGTCATGCACAAAGCATGCCTTGAGACTATAACCATTGAATTGAAATTCCAAAACACCATCCAGAGGCTAAGAGAAACTCTTACTAGAAATTTTATGGAAGATCAATCTTGCTCTAGATGGTGGTGGTTGCCTCTCCCTTGTATATTTCCATTATCCCACCTTGCTTTGAGAAACCTCACTATTTGGTCCAAGATTGGTCAATTTGGTGGTTAGTCTCAATTTGCAGTCTATGAGAGCCAACTTTCAATTGCCCCTACGGAGTCGAATGGTGTGCATCAAATGGTGAAGCATGTAATGGGGCCTAACAATAAGTCCATCTCTCATCACCATGAAGTGCTAAATATAGAAAGGAATCTTCAGATGTGATCCACCCTGTATCTAATTGAATTGTACATATTTCCTATAGATATCCTCTTGGATGATTTTTCTCATCTTTTGTTTGGTTGGTAAGAGATGGCCGAGTTTAGATAGGGAATATTTGAATGGAGGAAGTTGGTACATAATAATACTAATTGAAGAAAGGAAATCAAGCCAAAGGAGTATTTGTTGCAATGGACTCTGATGAGAAACAAGCCAAGTATGGATACCGGTCATGCCACTTTGTTGTATCAGTGAAGTTTTGAACATAGTGTAGAAGAGAGACAAGACCAAACATTGTCTCAAGTTGGAAGGGAGGAGATGCAAACTCTACAATGATGGTGGGTTGAGGAATTGGCTACTTGCATTGAACAATGCAATGAAGGAGGATGATCTGTACTATATTTGTTTAAGACCAATTAGAATATAGTAAAATAGGTCCCCAAACCTTGGAACCATTTAGAATTGTGGGTTGAGCAAGAGTGTGCATGAGTGAAATCTTGGTAGATATGTCCTAAAAAATATTTCAGAAACACTGCCTCTCAAGAAGGGCCAAGGACCCATATCCCTTGTTGAGTCAGGGCTGAAGTGCATGTTGCAAACTAAAGCAAGTTATTGTAAATAGTAGCCCTAGATAAGTATATGAGTTGGTGATCTCAATCTCCTCTCCTTTGAGAAATAAATGGTGATCAGGGAGGATTTTATTCAACACGTTGAAGATGATGACTTTGGTTTTTACCTAGGTTGACTATCAACTAATTAAGATCACAGAAAATAGCCAAGGCATCGATTTTTCTTTGCAATTTGTCTGGGGATGAGACTAGAAGGGCCACATCATCTAAAAACATCAAAATATAAATCAAGACATGGTGTAGAAGGAAACCATTGCCATCTTGGATGTGATCATGCAAGGACTCCAACTTGTCAATATAAATCTAAATAATGTAGGGGACAAGGGGCAACCTTGTTTTACCCCAATGATACTTAGGATAAAATCTAATAGCATGTGTGTTGGTGCATAGATGGACAACGATTGACTCATATAAAATGCATAATGGCTGACAAAAGGGTTTTTGAGATGGAAATATCTTTGAGTATGTGGAATAAATCCTCGATGGGGACATAGTCAAAATCCTTCTTGAAATTCTATGAAACAACAGTAAAATTTCCAAGAGAAATGTTTGGCTTCCTCAATTATGGCCTAGAGTGTAAAGATGTGATTAATAGTCTGGTGCTCATATTGGAATCCAGCCTTTCCTCTATCTCTATGTTGCCTCTACTCAAGCTCCCTAGAGAGTTGCGGGTGGAGGGATGCATCATAGAGCTTCAAGAATCAAATGACCACAAAAAGGTCCAATGGAGTGTAAGGCACATCCAAAATAGTATGTAGTGGGAGCATGAGTGCAACTCCTATAAAAGGCATATCTAACTTCTGGGGTCAAAGATGTAGAGGGTCAAAATTTTCATCTAAGATATAAAATGTTAAAAATTTGAGAGTCCCAAAGAAAAAAGCGTCCCTCTCAAGAACATGAGAATCAAGAGAATTATCTTGATTGAAGGTTTCCTACAGAAAGTGATCAATGTTTGGAGGAGATATCACCTACTAGTTAGGGGGAACTAGGAGAAATTGTTGGCCTCTGAAACTGTATTTCCAGTAGGTGAATCTCTCCTACCATCTAAAGCTAAAGTGAAGAATCCCCTGATGGAGGACATTAGATAAATTGGAAGATCTAAATTTTTGGAAGATCTGATCTTGTGCATATAGGATTCTCTTTGCAGATACATGGATCAGTGGGAAGTATGGTGTCTTATGTGATTGTGAAAAGGGCCTGGACAAAGACACTATTGTAACGGTCTCATGGGTGGAGGTCAGGGGTATCCTCGAGATCTCATGAATTTTCATACTGAGGTGGCACTACTCTCTACCTGTAAATTATTGCTTCTGCATGTGAGAAATACAAAGGAGGGAGGTTATAATCTTGTTGTGTGGGTTGATGGGAGTTATTTTAAGGCTCCTCCATTTGAGTCTGTTGTGGGTGGAAAAGCTAACAAGTCGAATTGTGCCCTGACTGGATGAATTTGCAACATCAAAGCTTCTTTATTCATCATAACCAAAAATATATTATTTCAAGTGATATTTTTGTTGCATTCATACAAGGAAGCCTCTTTATACTATCGCTGAAAACAAGAAAAAAAGCATGTGAAAATCCATTGAATTTGAAGAGGAATCAACGGAAAAGCTATCTGTAATAATCATTTTGAAAATATTTGAATGGAAACTGTAGTTATTGAAAAACCATGTTCTAAATATTTCCTTAGAAAACCCTAAAATTGGAAGGCTTCCTTATTAGTCTCTCCATTTGAAAGAATTTGAACAGAAGGAGAATTTTTCCTTCCCATAAAAGATATCAGTTACATACAATATGGAGTGCAAGGTTTACCGCCCTAATTTGGTTACATACAATATATTTATAAATGGTTTGTGCAAGGAGGGGAAGTTGCAGCAAGAATTTAAACTTCAGTGAGATATTAAATAGAGGTTGATCTCTTGATATAGTTTCTTATAACATAATGAGCTCTGGACTATGCAAGGATGGTAATAATTTTAGAATTATAAAAGAACTTCTAGGTAAAATGCATGTTGAAGGTTGTACTGCCAATGTAGTGACTTATACTTCTTTGATATATTATCATTGTAGGGTTAGAATGCTTTGTAAATCCTTTCAATTGTTGAATTGTATGCCAAAACAAGGGTGCCTTCCTAGTGTTTTTACCTACAATATTATATTGTTGGATAGCCTATGCAAAAAAGGAAACTTGCAAGAAGATTGGAAGAAGTATACAAGATTTTCAGTGTGATGTCCAACAAAGGATGTACCCCCGATATAATTTCTTACAATACATTAATCCATGCATTTTGTAGGGTAGGCCAAATATAAACATCAGAAATGATGGTTCATGATATGCACACTAAAGGTTGGAATCCTGATTTTTTTACTTATGGTTCCATAATGTACTAGAATTGCAAGGTAGCCAACGTAAACATATCCCATGAACTATATGGTGAGATGTTAGAGAATGGATGTTGACAAAGTATTATTTTGTACAATATATTGTTATATGGTCTATGCAAAGAAGGTAAAGAACAACAAGTTTCCAAGCTTTTACTTAACATGGCAACCAATGGTTGTGGTCCTCACATGGTCTCTTACAGTCTACTAAAACATAGCATAGCTAGGGGAAGTGGACTTTTGGAATCTCTTAAGCTATTGAATTACTTGATAATGTGTGTTTGCCTTCTACTAAAGTAACAAAGCATCACAGTCTGAAATCTGAGTTTAAACAAGTAGTTGCAATGCTAAATAAGTTGCACTGCTGGAAAGTTGGAAACTTGGCACAACTGGTTTGTATGTGTGAAATAAGAAATATAATGTCTCCAAGAAGGTTCAGAAAAAGAACTAGGTATGCCATAGGCGAGTACTCGTTGAAGTGTGAATGATGTAACAGAGAAACTTTTGAGGAGTTTGGTGCAAAAGAAGTATTGTTGTATTATGACTAATATCATGGAACCTACACTAGGAGTGGCCTTCTATGGGTGCTTTCCTTTCCAGTTCACAATTGTATCAACTTTGTCAAAAACATGTTAGTTTTTTCTCCTATTGTCATATGATGGTATTTGGCTTGAATTCTTCCTGTTATTTTCTTTTCTTTTTTCTAAGTTTCGAGTTCTGCATTTAATAAATTATAACATTGAGTTTCTTAGTTTTAAAGACAACCATTTTTTTTTGTGTGGATGAATTTTCTCCTTTATTAAGGTAACAATGTGGGGTTTCTGTATTTTAGTGAAACTAAAAAATTAATTTCAAGGGTAACCATCCTAGGTTTCTATCTATTTTACCTTTGCCAAATTGAGGGTTTTAAACTATAAACAATAAATTCTATGTTGGTGTTTTATTTTGAGATAAAAGACAACGACAAGAAATACTAGTTTGGAGGGTTATTTTTGCAGGTACAGTAAGAAGATAGAGTCTCCATGCAATCGATGTTGCTAATTTTAAACATTTGGAGAATCAATAATTCAAGGCCAAAGTTGGAGTGAAGAGGAGTTTCCATCATTCTATTTCCACGATATTATTTTAATTAGACAAGTGCCAGGTGATAGAGTAGAAAGGCCACTGAATGGGCTGAAATAGAACTTCTCATCCTTTGCTACCAAAAATATTGTTGCAGTGGAGATTACAAGACTTTGAATTCTTAAACAAGTTTCCTTATTAGTATGATGATTGTCAAACCTCAATCTTTGGACGACAA
This sequence comes from Pinus albicaulis, assembly GCA_034641835.2. Taxonomy (NCBI): domain Eukaryota; kingdom Viridiplantae; phylum Streptophyta; class Pinopsida; order Pinales; family Pinaceae; genus Pinus; species Pinus albicaulis. Next base: position 754,791,131 of record CM076574.1, on the reverse strand, counting down.
CAATTAAAGAACATATAGCTTCCATATCAAGACATATACACCGCCTCTAATAAAGGCATTTGGAAAACACACAACGTTATTATATATGCAACATGAGAACATTAGTAAGCCTACTACTACTGCTTTGGGTGAAAGCGTAAAGAGATTCTATATGCACAAATCCAAACGTTTGATGGAAAAGAAGGACAACATGGTCTAAACCCAAGCAACACCACTCATTAAAAAATTCTAGAAAAATTGTTCCAAAAAGCACAAGTTCTTGACTCTTACACATGCGAGTAATCAGAAATGTTCCTTCATCAGGAGTTTATTTTTCCCTTTAAATGTGAATGTTGTTCATGAAAAGCTGTCACTTCCATAGAAAATAGTGAAAAAAATCCCTTGCCATCACTCACAAACGCCTTATATACATAGCTTCCATCATTAGGAATCCAAGCCAATAGGTAGAATAGAATACCATCATATCCTTCTCAAGGGAAGTGCACAAGATCTACTTACTTTTCATTCTATTTTTTAATGTGAATGTTTTCGACCAAAAGTTATCACTTCCCTACTAAATAGAGAAATATGTCCCTTGCCATCACTCAAAATCACCTTAAATTTAATATTATAACATCCATCATTAGTAATCCAATCTGAATAGGCAGAGTATAAACCCATCACATCCTTCTCAAGGGCAGTGCACAAGATCTATTTATTGTTCATTCTACAGGCATGATCTCCTTGTGTATCATCCCTTTTTATATTTTCTTTAAGGATTATGAGTGAAACCACACTCTCCACTATGCTTGAACTTTTTCCCTCACAAGAAAATAAACCCACCATTAGATACATATGCTGGGGCGATTGAGTTAGGTGCAGACAAATAGAGTAGGAAAAAAAAACCATCTGTTCATGGGTGGAATCCTTGGATTCATTGACCTAGACAGTCACAAAAAAAATTCAAGCTCCAACATCTAAAATCTAAAGGAGACAATCCAATTGGTGCTCTTAGAAAAAATGTTTCATAGGCTCTTCATTTTGCAGGCATGAGTTCCTTGCATATCATGTTAGGTCTCTATATTACTAATTTATTCCCTTATTGTTGTTAGTGTAGCCCCCTTATTGTTATTGTTGTACCCCTGTAACCCCCATATTATTATTATTATGACCTTACATTATTATTGTTAGGTCGACTACAATTATATTATGACCCCATGGACTCATATATATAGGAAGGATGTTTTGTCATTTGTATCATCCAAGAATTGTTCATTTATGTAATGTAAAGGAGGTTGTCTCCTCGAAGTGGCTTATTTCTAAGGCATTGATATCTCTTTTATTCTATTTTTGGAGTTGGTTTCTTAACATTTGGTACTAGAGCTTTGGATTCTAGGGTTTTGCTGCTCCAAACAGGTCATCGTGAAATTTTCGCTATAACTTTTTTCTACGAAGTTTCAAAAGCTGAAAGTTTTACCACGTAAAGCCGAAATCTTGAGGAATGTCTTGTAAAAATTTCAGATCTTGGTTCGCAATATTTGTAGAGATATCATCTGTGGAAGTTAGGGTTTTTGAAGGCTCCCAAATTTCATCTAAAAGAAGTGACCTTGGGAACATGACCATAGCTCTCTCTCTCTGAGCATCAAATTGGAATTCTGTAAAAAGCATTTGAAATTACACAGAATCTAGTTTCTTGTGTATCAATTTCAAAGCCGAAGGAGGAAATAGTGACACATGGCATGTCATACAAGTTCACTCTACTGAACCAGTCCATAATTAGGTCATTGTGGGAGATTGAGCATAAATTTTCCTTAAAGAATCCAAATTAGTTCAGACCTATGGAATTTGAAAGAATATTCAGAGGGCTACTACATGACCAAATTTCAGATATTGAAGATCACAGGGATAATTCAATTTCAATATCGAGCTCCTCAAAAGCAAGAAAAAGGTGCGTAATTTTTTTCAAATTTCATAAGTCTTGTTTGAAAAATCATTTTGAAGTGATTCCAAGGGAATATTGAAGCATAGATATCAGTATTGGGTTCTAAAATGCCCCCCTAAAAATAATTCCACACCCATTAAGCCCTCAGAAATATCTACTATGATGCATGAAGAGGAATAATTGCAGTATGAGATATAAAAATTACGGTACCAAGTGCAAAAAAATTCGATCTTACAAAGAGCAATCAAAGATGACATAAATGGCTAAAAAGAAAAAATGGAGGCTAATTTGGACGGTTTGAAGGATCAAATGAAAGCTAATATGGATGATAAAGTAGTGGAAGATCACATCAAGCGTCAACAACAAGTTCTCCAACTCTCAAAGGATAACCTAACTTTGGTGCAGAATCTAATGAAACAACAGGAAGATCAACATCGTAGAGAAAGAAGTCCTGAAGCAGTCACAAGAAATCGAAAACTACCAAATCGATCAATTTCAGAGTATCTCACCAAGTGGAAGAACTTACCGGTTAAAGATTCCACATGGGAGGATGATAATTTTATATAGAAGCATCCAAAAATAACCAAGCGTTGAGGGAAACACTTGTTTAAAGGAGAGGGGCATGTTAGGTCCCTATATTACTAATGTAGTCCCTTATTTTTGTTAGTTTAGCCCCCTTATTCTTATTTTTGTACCCCTGTAACCCCTATATTGTTATTATTGTACCCTTACATTATTATTGTTAAGTCAGCTAGGATTATATTGTGACCACATGGACTCCTATATATAGAAAGGAGGTTTTGTCATTTGTAACATCCAAGAATTGTTCATTTATGTAATGTAAAGGAGGTTTCCCCCTCGAAGTGGTTTATTTCTAAGGTGTTGATCTCTCTTTTCTTCTAGTTTTGGAGTTGGTTTCATAACATATCATCTCCTTTTATAATGTCTTCAAGCAACACCACTCTCTCCACTATGCTAGAACTTTCTCACTCACATGCAAATAAACCCACAGTTAGAGACATATGTTTGGGTGATTGAATTAGGTGCAGAAAAGTAAAGTAGAAATATAAACCATATGTGTATGGGTGGAATCCCTAGCTTGATTCACAAACATCACAAAAAATTCAAGATTTAATACTGGATACATTCACAAATAGTGCTCTAAATAAAACAATCAAGTGTAAACTATTCATTCTGCAGGCACATAATTCTTGTGTATCTTGCACAACCAATCCCTCGATGCAATTGAACATTCTATCAGGTGAGAAAATAAACCCATTGTACACATGTTGGGGGTGATTGTGTTATGTGCAGATGAGTAGAGTATTTGTGCATGGGTGGAATATGTGGCTTCATTGAACCTAAAACCTCATGAGAGTATGCCAAAAATATCAATGAAGAAGCTCTTAAATACAAAAGCAAGAAGCTTTGTGAATATTCCTTGCAAGAAAATTTTCCTATAGAGAAGTTTGGTTTGGCTGGAAAGTCTCTCCTTGGTTTATCTGATAGTATCTTCTCTCACTTTGGTCTGAACATTGCCAACACTTTCTGTGTCATGCTTAGGGAGTTTCTTTTGACTTGTGGTTATCATCTATTGGTTGTTGCAGACTATCTTACCCTTATATTGGGATTTTATTGAACATTAATACCATCTTTCTCTTTGGGTTTACCCTCTCAAATGGATGTGTTAGGCCTCTTTTTCACACTAATTAGATTTAGGCGAGTGTATGATCCTATGCAACTTCAATAGGCTTCTCGTAGACTGTTACAATGAAAGGACTTTGATATAACCTCTCCCTTTTTCTGGTATACAATCCAAACTCAAACCTCATTATAGTTCACTTGTATCTCTATTTATTTTTCCCAAGGCATGATGCTTAGGTACATGTTTATTTATGGCTATTAATATGAGGGTTTTTTCCTTACTATACGTGAAAATATCTTGACTATTATTAATTAGGAAAAAACAGTTCAGCGGTTCCTCAAAATATGAAAAAAAACTACAACATTTTCCAATTTAACAATCCTATCAGTGTCCCTTTGCAACTTTTTGGGGCAATTTCTAGTTATATTTTTCCTGCCTTTTCATTTAGTCTTTTAACTCACCTCTCCTTTCTTCTTGTTTTGATCTTTTATTTTCTAGCCTATTGTGAATTAGAGGTTGGATCGCGATTCACAAGATGCCGATAGAATTGAATTATTGGATAAATTTTATGTAGTCTTATCTATGTTTGTCATGGAATATTAATTTGTATTATTCAATTATCGTATCCAATTGTCAAGAAGAAATATCAAGGTAAGGTAAGAAGACTAATGGAAAAAATAATTATAATTTTCTTACTCCTTCTGGCATGATAGTTCTATAAAATTTGTCGTGCTTACATAATAGCGTGACAAAGATCAAAATCACTTCAAAATTTTCCTTTCGAAAACCAAATTTTAATTGGAATTCATGTTCTCAATTTAAATGTTATTTATCAACTTATAAATATCACCACATTCATTTTAAAAACAATAAACAGAAGAAAATATTACTTTATTTTAGGATTAAAGTTAAATGTTACTTAAAAATATATAGTCTTATTTCTCAAACCTTCACCATGACACTACACACTACACATGGTATTGATTTTATTGTCCATGTTATTTATGTTGAAACCATATTTTAATCCCACAATAAATTTTAAAGGCACTTATACGCTTTCCTTTTCCTTTATATATTAGAAGGCACATTGAATTTGGACACATGCATGACATTGCTTGAACTGAAATATACCTAAACCCTAGATGTATTCTTGGTCTTGAGATTATTAACTTCAACCTGCATGAAATATTTTGTAAAATGTGAAATGTGGAGTTTATATACTATAAGGCACAATGAATTTGGACACATGCATGGCATTGCTTTAACTGAAATATGTCCAAACCCTAGATGTATTCTTGGTCTTGAGATTATTAAATTCAACCTGCATGAAATATTTTGTGAAATGTGAAATGTGGAGTTATAGCACATTCTGTGAAATGTATGGCTTGTCTATTGATACTTCCTCTTTCGTTTATTGATATTCAAGGTAGCAATATTACCTTAGTATTTAATATGGTCCTAACATCAGGAAATAGTGACAGTCCCTTAATACAATATTCTGTTAGTTTACTTGTTATGCTTTTGAGACATGCAAATATAACCATCTCAAATGGTCCATTACATATTATTCTCCAATGTCCACTCTTTATCAATTTAGAGAGTATCTCAACTATCATTGCACTATCAATTTTCAAAGAAATTATTAGGCAACAACTGCTAGTTCCAAATTTGTATGATTTAGTCACTAGAGTGGCACGCTTGATGGTAACTTTTCAATCTCATTTGATTCACCAGAAATGTTGTCAAGTTCTTTTCCAGTTTCTTCCTGAATACCCTCTTGGTGCCAAGCGACTGCAAAAACCCTTGGATTTCTTATTGATTCACCATTTTGTACTAGTGATTCACCATTTCTTAGTGATTCCCCAATTTTTACTAGTGATTTGCCATGATTTTACAAGATAATATAATCTAGTGAGAGATTTTCCAAAAAAACTATATATACATATTATATTATTAATAAAATCTCCTTCCATTTTTCCTATGTATCATGGGGATTCACCCATTTATTATACATATAAATTTACGGGTGTTCTTAAAATTTTCCCTGCCTATAATCTTATCCATTCTTTTAACTATTACCATTTGTTGCTCATAGGCAACCACACAATGGTCAAATGCATCAAAAAAAGTACAAGGGTACTTATTCCACAAATAGTCAAAATTACCATCATTATGAAAACATCCATGAGATTTATACCTTTCCTTGGAGTTACAAATTTGACGATGTGGACTATACGATGATATACAATTTTCTTTCAAGCACTCATATCGCTTGGGAGACAAATGAACATTGTCACCACCATCTTGGTGTGACATATCATCCTATGATGAATGTGGTGCCTCAAACTGTTTACAGCATTCTCCAAACTCCCTTTGACCATATCCCAACCCTTGATACTGTTGATTTATGGTAGCATCAGATGTGCTCTAGCCTTGTAATTTTTTATATAGGCTAAGACACATGTATTCCATAAAACCCAGAAATGGTTTTGGAAAATTCCACTTAGAGATTATTTAATTAAATTAATTAATAAATTTTTAATGTTTTCCTAAGTCTAAACTTAGGGAATTTGATTAATTAAAGTGTATTAATTAAATCAAGTGTGAATCATCTAGATAAAGTCATGGATCACCTCCAAGTTAATATTAGCCCTTGATTATTTTTTAATCTGGACCGTTGAAGAGTCAATGGAAGATTATAAGAAGGAGGGTGAGGGGCCTATGGAAAATACACTTGAAACTTGAGCCATTGATCATTTTTGAATTTGTGTGAGAAGACACAACTTTTGATCAAGAAAAAATCACTAGGGCTAGGTTTGCTAAGTGATTTGATTCAGTGATTAGATCCAGAGAGGGGTAGAAGCAGAGATTGGTCAAGAGGGCCAAGAATACATTTCAGAGAGAAGCAACATCAACGCAGGAGAGAGACAACGTAGTTTCTATCTAGGGTGACGTAGTTACTACAAAGAATCAAACAGAGCTAGTGCAGTGTCCGTTGGATTCAGTTCGGAGAAAGATAGAGGCTGGGGTTCTGAGCCAGGAGGGTCAAGATCCAGCTTCAGATTAGCCAGATCAGCTACAGGAAGGGGTGACGTACTCTCTCTGGCTTGCTTATGCATTATTACACAGATCCAGCATAAGAAATCATGCAGAGGCAGTGAGGGCTTCAGCATCGTTGTTTTGATCAGTCAGAAACTTGTTGAGTGAGGTATATCTCACTGTCATTTTTGTTGTCTAGATTTATCTAAATGGTTTGTTGGATGTTAGCACCCTAGTTGTATTCAAGATTCTACTACTTAATAATATAAACCCTCAGATCTGCTGGACCGATTTTCCCAAGTTGGGTTTTTCCGGGGACTCAGTAAAAAAATAACTGTGTCAATGTGGTTGTTTTTCATTGAGTTTTGTTCAGATTGTTTTAGCACTTAGATTTATTCCACAATATTATTTGTGTATACTGCTTCAGTAATTACTTCGGTATTTCAATCTAATGAAATAATTATCAAATGATAGGAGAAGTAATTCAGATTTGTTGCAGTAGGAATTCAGATCTAGCATTTTTCACATGGTATCAGAGGATGTTTAAGCTAAAGTGCAAGAGAAACGAAGAGAACCAGCAGATCAGCGCTGTAGAGTCTGGGATCCGTGTAAGCAGCAACAGACCCTCCCAGAAAATTACGATGTCCACGCTAGGAGGGCATTCCAATGTAGAAAAGGCTCCCTCTGAGAGAGTTGACAGAGGGGTAAGCTTTTCAGTTGTAAAAGAGGTAGCGTAGCTGAAGGACGCAGTTACTGCACAACAGTAAGAGCTGGTGCATAAGCGTCAGTAAATTCTAAAAAACACAATTGGGGATTTCTTGATCTTAGAGGGTTTCTTACTCAAAGAAACTTAGTTTTTTCCCGTGCATTAGCAGAAGAAGTGACTTACTCCACAAGTAGTGAATAATTCAAAGTTGCGCAGAGGGTTAGAGCAAGGTATCGACAGTTGAGGAGATGGCCAACAACGGATTGCGTGACCAAGATAGACTGGAGGGTGCCTCCAACTATGTTATATGGAAATCAAGGATATAATTTCTCCTTGATGAAAACGATCTAAAAGCCCTCATAGATAGTGCAGTTGCAGGACCTCTTGATGAAGCACACCTAAGGCAGTTCAAGAAGAATATGGCTAGAGCCAAAATATTGATCGTAGATGGAGTGAAGGATCACATTGTACCTCACATAGCAGCCAAAAACACTGCTAGAGAAATGTGGGTAGGGCTAGAAAAGTTGTACCAAGGATATTTTGAGCAGCGGAAGATGTACCTTGAAGAGAAGATGTGGAATATCAAGATGAAGAATGGAGAGAATTTTGACTCCTTCTTGTCTTGGATTCAAGAGAACCGAGATCGACTATCTGCAGTAGGATTTGCTCCTAAAGACTCAGAGCTAGTAAGGCTCACGTTGAACTCTGTTTCGAATATTATCAAGTCTTCTTCCAAAGTATATTGGGCAGATAAAGGCTTCCAGAATGGGAAGCAATGTGGGTGGCATTCCAGCAAGAGGAGTTGAGGAGAGATCTCCTAAAAATCCACTTGGAGGATGGCAGTAGCAGTTCAAAGGTCAAGAAAGAGGAAGAAGATAACACTGCCCTTGCATCAAAAGGGCAATAGAAGCAAAATAAGAAAGATATATCCAAGATCAAGTGCTTCCGGTGTGGAGAAATGGGGCATTATGCCACACAATGTCCTCTTAACAAAAAGGATAAAGAGGATAAGGAAGATCCACATGCAGGAGTTGCCAAGATTGAGGCAGAGAAATATTGTGCTATGTTAGCTCATATTTCAAAAGGAGAAAAGTGGGCTGATTTGGATTTGTAGATTCAGAATCTACAAGGAGGCGGACCCTTGAGTATTTCTGAACTCTTGGATCACATGTGAGCTACGACAGCCTAAAGATAGTAGCAGGATGGACAGTTGTAGCAGAAGATGATGAGATGATGCAGTGGCTAGCAGTACTAGAGTTTTATCCACGCAGAGAAGAGGCAGCAGCAACAATAGATGAGCAGCTGCAGCGCAGTGTAGATCAGTGCTCACACAGTGCAGAGCAGCAACAACTCAATATTTTCAGAGAGTTAGTGCAGAAACTAGCAGTATTCAGTCCCATTTTTCAGTTGCAGATTTACTTGTCCAAATTTCGGATGTTTTTCTATAGCAATTAGAAATAGTAGTAACAGTGAAGTAGCAACATAGATGAGCAACAATAGCAACAGATGAGCAGCATCAATATAGTGAATAGATAGGCAGCGCAATGTAGAGTGGTTCTCATGCAGTGCATAGCAGTACCCACGCAGTGCGATAGCATGGTTGCAGAATTTAGAGGGAGTTGCAGTACAGTGGCAGTTGGCAGAAGTATGCAGAGTCAACAACAGTACTGATCAGGTGATCATGTCCTAAGTTGAAAAAATTCTCAAATGGAATTGCTCAGAATGGGTTGCAACTTGAACGACTAGATAGGCCTCGTCGCTTCGATTCTGGCAGCGTGAACAGAACTGAAATCCGATGTCGTATGTGAAAGTTATGCAGGTTTAAAGTTTTCAGTATCCTTCAAAAAAATCCAATTGACCAAAGTTGACTTTGACTTTGGAAATATTAAAAAAAAATATTCCAAACAATATTCTAGGAATATTCCTTGAAATATTCCATGGAATATTCCATCTGGGGTGAATCAGAAGCAGACAAGTGGTGAATTCTTATTTAATGGATGGTTGACTTTTATTTTGGCGAGCCAATCATGGGTTGCCACGTGGTAGGCTCAGAGGCCGCAACGTGTCCTAAGGTCGGAGAAATTTTGGTAGGGTAAATTTTTTTTTTGTGACTCCACAGGATTTGACCCCAGGTCGAATGGCCATGAGCCCAAAGGCCTGACCTAGCATGCTCCAAATTGTTTCTTAATAATCTATGGTAACAAGGCACATTTAACCTTTTCAAAGGGAAATGGCGGAAAACCAAAGGGGCTAGCCCTCTTAACATAACTGCGCCTTAGTGTACAGGGGCTAACCGCCTGCCCAACGGTTACGGTGGCAGTTAGCACCATCCCATATGACCATGTAAATACGCCAACCTCCCACATTAAATTCCATTTCAAACGGTTTCGATGGTGGTTGAAGTGACGACTAGGGTGGTGGTCGATGTGACCTGCCACCCCTAACATTTATTATGAATGTTAGTGGTTTCACCCTATTTGGGGCGTGTGCCACCAAATTTGGAGATTTCCCCAGTTTTGGTGTGGTTAACAGCAGTTAGCCCACATTTAGTGGGGTTTTCAAGTGACATTGGGCATAATTTTTTTTTTGGTCATAACTTCTTCAATATTGGACCAATTTGGACAAAATTTTGGTCAATTTTGGATATTCTAAGCATTATGGAGAATTTTGGACATGTTGCAGAGCCAACATAGGTGTTCTTCAGCCACTTTTGCTTCAAGTAAGCTTGGATAGCCATCAGGGCCATCATTGAAATGGAGTTGTATTGGGCTATACTTCACTGTTTGAGGTGAAATAAAAGCCATTTTTAGCTTATTTTTGTCTTCTGAATTCAATTTCACAGCTTTTTTTTCCTGCTTAGGCATATTTCTCACTATATAACCAATTTTAGCAACTTAATAGAATAAGGACATCCCATTGGGTGCCTTGGACCCGGCAGATGTAGCCCAGGAGGGGTGAACTACCTCATCATGTTGTTGTGTTATGTTATGGTGAAGTTTATCTGTTGTGTATTTCTGATTTAAGATGTTAAACAATAATTTTAATTAACATTCCCTCACATATAAACTCATAATTAGTTACCAAAAACACTTTGTTTAAATTACAAGACATGGATAATAATTTGCACACTTAATTAAATGGAAATGGATACTTTGCACAACATTACAAATACTTCCATTTTCAGATCAGATGGTATCATAGTTTAAGGATTTGAGCCTTAGGAGCTAGAGTTTTACTCAGCATTTGTTTTGTGCAAAGGTATAGTTGATTGCAAGTTTTGATGCTTACTAGGCTTAAACTCAAGAGAGGTGAAGGACACTTGGTTAGTGAAAAAAGTAATCCTCAACCAAGAAGGGCTAGAGAGCCACCTCCAAGAACAATAGAAGCAGCTTCAAGCATGTCTTCAAGAGAGGGAGAAGCTCCTGAAGATATTGATCCCAAAGAAGAGGAACGGGTGTTCTAGAAGGATTTCTTGGACATGACAGAGATGGTGAGGATAATCTACCAAGAAAGCAATGATAGGCTTGTTGGAGAATGGTCTAAAAACCAAAAAGAAGGAGAGGGTTCTTCAGGAGGAAATAAAAGTGATGAAAATTCAAAGAAAGAACACGGAGGAAATGGTGATCGGCCATCCCCATCTTCATCCTCTTCCTCTACATCGTCATCCTCAACTTCAGTTAATCAATCTCACAAGTCTAAAACCACTGGTAAAAGTCCATTTTTAAAGATTGATGTTAAATTTGAGTTGCCTATGTTTAATGGTGAGATAAATGCAGAGAAACTTGACAATTGGATAAGACAATTGGAAGTTTATTTGAGGATACAAAACCTTCATGAAAACTACACCAAGATTCAGTTAGCCTCTTTAAGAATGGAAGGAGTAGCATTGGTATGGTGGGAAGCCAAGACCAAGGATGAAATTAAAAAACATGGTAAGATCACTTTATCATGGGCTGAATTTATTTCCGCAATTAAGCAACAATTTTATCCATTAGCTCATTTACAAAAGTTTATCATGAATTGGAAAATTTTTAGACAACTTAAGGGACAAAGTGTTCAAGATTACACTCAAAAGTTTAGAAGAAGGGCTTCATTACTTGGAATTGATTTGCATAGTCAAGATACTTTGCTGAAATATATAGGTGGTTTACACATCTATCTTATTCATACTATCCGTATGTTCAATCCTACTAGTCAAGATGAAATTTGTGTACAAGCTACACATTTAGAGGCTAGAGGGAAACAATATTTTGATGGGAATATGGATAGTGAATTTAAAATAAAAGGGAGAAAAAGAAATGCAAACTCTAGGAAAGAAAAAGGAAAATTATTTTGTAAAAACTATTCCAAAACAAGCCACGTTGAAAACCATTGCTAGAAACTTCATCCGGAGCTGAAACCAGAAAAATTTAAAACCAAAGATAAGGCCAAAGAAAAGGGAAAAACAGTTGCAACTACTGAACAAGACTTAGGGTCTGAATCAGGTGATGAAACTAAAAGCATAGCCATGGTACTAAGGAGCATAAAGGGAAAAGAGATTGTAAAGGAAACAAATCCCAGTTCTAGCACTTTAAACTGTCACATAGAAGCTCAAAATGAAGAGAGGAGGATAGAGTTGTTTCATGTGAGGATAATAGCCAAACACACAAAGATAGACACAATATTTGACATTGGGTCACAAGAAAATCTCATCTTAGAAGATTTAGTCAAAAAGCTGAAACTTGAGACCATACCTCATCCAAAGCCATATCCACTTGGGCCGGATTTGCAAGGATGTTAATTTACAAGTCTCAAGAAAGTGCATGTTGTGCTTCGCCATAACATATCATTATGTTGATTTGGTTGAACTAGATGTAGTACCGCTTGACATTATAGGTGTGGTGTTGGGTAGTCCATATTTATATGACAGAAAAATGATCTTCCATCGCCATGAGAACAAGTATCATCTGTTTAAGGATGGCAAGGAGTTTATTGTGAGAGCACATTGGAAGAAGCTAGAATCGTCTTTAGTGAATGCACGACAATTGAAAAGGCTTGTCAATGCAAGTCAAAATCTAACTTTGTTGATGATTATAAAAACATAATACTTTTCATGTTATTGCTGATGTAAATGATGATATGTTTTAGTCTGAAAGCAGGTCGTCTTTGGAAGAAGATGACAATATGTTGCAGAAAGTACCTTTGGTGTCGAACGATGCAGAGAAAAAAGTGTCGGTGCAAGGTGGTGCAAAAATCCAAGAGAGGGTAAAGCATGCAAGAAAAGAAGACAAAAATTTCAGCATGGGTCATTTCTGGTTTTAGAATGGCAGAGTGGTATGGCGAGAAAACTTGGTCGGGAATCGACGCAAGTACATGGTTCATTCGGAAAAAATTCGCCATGAGGAAGTTGGCAAGGTGAATCTTATTTTCAGTTTCCTTTGAAGGTAGACCATTGTAGGAGAAGTATGATTTCTGCAAATTCTAGTTGTTGTTTTGAAAATTTCAAAAATTTGCATCATGACACAGTCAAGGTTAGCAACAATCAGTCAACAGATTCAAGGAAGAATTTATCTTTTTATGAGAAGCTCAATTTGATGAAATCAGGGAGATTTCAATGGTTCAAGGTTGGAAGAGTGGAGAATCAGTCTCTCTTAATTTGTAATTCGAGAGAGATTTTGGGGTCCAAAATCTTCCCATTGGGGTGGTTGATTAGGAAATCATGTCTTGTTGAAGCCTAGAAAATCTCTTCTTCAAACATTGGGGAAAACCACCCGGTCGGGACCTTAGGACAGCTCCTTTTCCGTTTGGTATGGTGGCTCCGACTGGATTTAAAGGACCAGTTTCCTTATAACTAATGGGTTGGTGATGGGTTGATTTGGATGGGTGAAAATGGGACTAAATTGACTGAAATAAAACTATCTAATTTAAACTAAATACTGATAAAGAAATTCTAACACTAACCCGGGCAATCATATGTGAATACAACTTAAGATTATTCCAATTTAACAATAACCATAAAAATGTATTATCATTTAAATCGAAATTTGCAGAAACAAATAAAGATAACTATGTTTAAGAAATTAAACAGAGTTGTATTAACATATTGCATTCATCATAATATATCATCTACATATACTTATGAAAGATAACATTTCAATTATACTAAAAAATGATATATATAAAGAAACGTTATGAAAACAAATATCTGTAAATGATAGCAAATTTTAAAGTGAATATCATAAGACAAAAGAAATCAACAGTGAACAGATAGAAATACCTTATTCATCTTGAAGACTTTCAAATGAAATCTGATACTCTAATCCAGTAACTCTGATGCAAAATCAAATTCCAAGGTACATAAATGCAACACTTCAAAGATAATTCCGCATAAAAATCACCAGATGTGATCCTTTTAAAAATATATAAGACAATGGAGTACAAAAATGCAATCTCCAAGTCAAAAAATATTAAGATCCAGGACCCTTCTCTAAATGCATGAGAAGGGTTTAAATACTACTTAGCTAAATCTAAAAATAATTTATTACAAAAATTAAGGATTCGGTTCAATGAACGTCCTTTTTCTAGGCTAAAATACAGTAAAATTAAAACTAAATCTAACTATCTATGAACTTCATCTTTAAACTTGCAGGCATCTAGCATAGTTTTGAGAAGATGTGGTTGACCGACTTCAGAATTCAACTGTCCTGAAAAGACAGAGTCGGCAAGTGTAGGCGCAATCTTCTCTGTAGAATTGATGATAAAATTAAGCACACTGTGCTGACTGTGTGGCTTCACCAAGTACGTCCAGTATGAGTCCCAATTTAATCTTGTCAGCCCTTGGATTGATTTTTCTCTTTCTTCTGCCTTTTGCCTCCATTCTGTTTGCAGTTGATGTGCCTGTGGGAGATATCCTGGAACAGTTTCTGAAATCAAATTAGCTTTGTGTAAATTATCATTTACACAATCAGTAAGAGTGTTTGCCGCTGTAGCCGCCTCCTCTGCTGCCTTCTCTGCCCTTTTTATTTGTGCATTCTCCTCTATTGGAGCTTTTTGCTCCGTTATTTATTTCGCAATTTCATCTCAACTTCACTTTGCCATTTTCTCCTTTTTCCTTTTGTTTCTTTTTTATAATACTTCAGCCAAGGTAGTTTCTTCTTTATAGATTCGCTCTTTCGCAGTAATTTTTCTCTTTGCCGAACATGCTCCACATCTTTTTCTTGCTCAGCATTAAGTGCTTTGATTTTGGTCAATGTTTCTTCATTTTGCTTTACAGTTATTTCCAGTCTCTTCAACTCCCGACTTTTCTTTAATAAGAGCTTTATGTTTCCCTGAGAGCTCCTGATCTCCAACAGCTTTTTCAGTCACTTCTAAAAGCTCTATAGGGGATAATTTGGCAAACTCACATACCCTATCTTGTGGTAGAAACTGTATCAAATTGCCCACTTGGATATTGAACTTTGTGAACAGCGTCTAAAACATTCTTTTTTGGTATTGTCCGTCCATTTTTGTTTTTCTTCAATGGTTCATCTCTTTTGGTCCACTCTTGTGTGCATTCTGACAAATTCGTATGTTTTCTGGCAAAATCTTCCATGAATTGCTTATTATAAGTCGCCTGAGGTTCCGGCAATTTATACATTAGTCTCAAATCTTCCGTGGTGAATGACCCGATTAGCTCTTGAGCTGGAGTTCTGAATTGTCTGTCTGAAATATCGGTGTTGTCCAGCACCCATTTCACCATGTCCGTATACGGGAGAATCCTTGGCCTTGCCGCTATCCTATGCAGAAATGAACAAGCCAGTTCTTTGAGGGTTGCTTCAGATGTATTACTAGAACCTGCTGTAGCCACAACTTTCATCACCACAGGATTTTCTTCTTCTAATAAATTATACATTCCTTCCCAAGTGGATATACCGGCATCCTTATTGCAAGCGGTGTCTGCATACAGTGAAGCCATTTCTCTGTTTTCAGAATTCGAGCTCTTCTCCTTCTTACCCATAGTGTTTAGTGAAAGCTTTGTATAGACGTTTGCTCCTTCGTGCCTGCGTTTTACGAGTTAAATGAGAGTAATGGCATGAGAAAGGTGATGAGATTGTTTTAAATGCGAAGGCGGATGAAATATATTATTTTAACGTGAAATGACTTTCAATCAAAACAAAATCTCATTTACCATTAATTGTCAATCCAATCATTTAATCCAATCATTAAAGCGCATAACAGATATTGATATATGGGAAGATTGTCTTTGAACAACGCGCTTTTATGAATCTGCGACATTGCGATCTGCGATTTGCTGCGCAATATCGCAATATCGCAATGTCGCAATATCGCAAAATGAAACCATCGCAATTTTATAAATAGCGCAAAAGCGCAAATTGTGAAATAGCGCAAAAGCGCACATCGCAAATCTCGCAAAAGCGCAAAATTGTAAATAGCGCAAAAGGTATTCGTTTAACATTTCTGTTTTTTGCGCTATGCGATCTACGACCAATATGTTTATTGTATAGGCTTTTTGGGATCGCATTATCACAAAAGCGCAAAATCGCATTTTCAGTTTTATAAAAGATATATACCATTTTGCGATGGATGCGCTATTTTGTTTAAAGAACAATTTTATTGTAATCTATCATAAACTTAAGTGTTTCTTAAGGTTATTTCTAAGGGATTTCTCTAAGTTTATGATAGAAAGTTTTATTTGAAAAGGAAAAAAAATCCTAATTGATTTTTTGGATTTTTTAACTAAGGGTCCCCATTTATTTAGTATTATTACTAATATTAAATAAAAAGGGGGGTTGTTGCTAGTCACAACAATTGGCGATTCACTGAAAGAAACAGTTATCTCTGAAAAAATAAAATGAACACTATATCTTTAGTAAGTAAATATTTTTAAAGATAATGAAAACTATCTTAGGATAATTCAAATAAAATGTAACTATGAAAAAGAAATAAAAATCATTCACAATTTCTTTCTAATTCCTTAAGAACAAAATCATTTTGGGTTATCTCAAGCTTTGATTGGTGTTAATAATGAAGTAAGTGGAATTTTCCAAGTTTTGGTTTTATAATATACTCTATTGCCATAGGTATTGCCTCTGCTGCCAGCAAACGTTCATAGTCTCGACAAGGTTACCTTTAAACCATTAACTATTCATTGTCCCATCCAACTAAAATTATGACTTTTTAAAAGATAAATTCATAAGACCTATTATCTCATGTTTTTTGTTTTTTATTTATTTTTATTTTAAGAGCCATTGTTCTGGTTTGGCATCCAGTTAATAACAATGCCATTCACTAGTTATAATTAAACTGAACAAGCTGTTTCGTGATGAGATCCCTTGTCTTATATTTATAAGCCATTACCCTGTTTTGGTATGCGGTATTGGTAATGTCAGTTTTATTACTCCTTATGAACATGGTAAGTCGGCTCATAATGAGACCTCTTATCTCTTAAATTTTCATATAATTTCTTAGAATTACATTCTAAAAAATCACAACTTAAATGGATGGGGTGAAATAGTTTTATCCTTAAGAATCAAATGATGACAATTTTCAGAGTTTTTTGAGTTCCAAAACTTTGAAAAAATCTTTACTTTTATAGATAACCTTTCTCTGCTCAATAAACTTATAATGATTTACATTCTCTTCAAATTTTCAAAAGATCATGCAAATGATTGAAATAATCTTTCAAAGTTTAACATCTTATTTTAAACTATCCAAAAACTGTGATCATTCCTTTAAAAATTCTTATTTACACAAAATAAATATTTATAATATTTTTCCTAATAAATTTTCCTAAATAGTAAACATTCAATTATAGACCTATTAACAACTTTTATTTGCAAAAACAATCAAAAAATTTGCAGAAAGGAATATGTACAGTTTAAGAAGAGGTTACCTCCTTATGAAAAGAATTTCTTCCAGATAAGCCCATTTACAGGAAGAGATTCTCTCTTACCTATTAGATCTTGGAGTATGAATGTATTTGAGCCTATCTTTTCAACGATCTGGAATGGTCCAAGCCACATTTTGTGAAACTTGGTATGTTTACCTTTTTCTTCGTGTGCTTTATCCCATTTCAGAACAAGATCACCAATTGACAAAATTTTTGAGCCGGTAGAACTTGCATCAAAAGAAGATTTTACAAGCTGTTGATGTTTTTCATGAATAATTTTTTCTTTATCTCTATCTTCTTCTAGTTTAAGGATTTGATCATATCTCAATTGAATGGATGAAGAAGGATTTTCTTCAATAAATTTCACTAGGGCTAATGATGGAAGAGTTAAATTTGATGGTATCACAACTTCTTTTCCATAAACTAAATTGAAAGGTGAAGTCCCTATTGAAGCTTTTTCAGTGATACGATCAGCCCATAATGCAAAGATTAAAGATTTGTGCCAATTCTTTTGATTTTGATCAATGGTCCTTTTAATGATTTTGATAAGGTTTTTATTAGTGGATTCAGCCAAACCATTACCTTGTGGATAATAATTTGCTAAATATTTTAATTTAAAACCTCTTTTGACTGCAAATTCAATTAAACTATTTCCAGAGAAGTAAGATGCATTATCAAAGACAAGAGCTTGAGGTACACCAAACCTGGTTATGATAAATTGATCTATGAAATCAATAATTGCATCAGAATTGACTACCTTCAATGGGATTGCCTCTACCCATTTTGTAAAGTAATCAGTTGCAGTAAGGATGTACTTGTGTTGTTTGGAAGAATGAGGTACTATCTCACCAATAATGTCAAGCCCCCATTGTTCGAATGGTTGCTCAATAGTCACTGGTTGCAAAGGAAAAGTTGGTTTCCTTTGTCTTCCACTTGCAGTTTGACAAATTCTGCACTTCCTTACGTAATCATGCGTATCTTTAAAAAGGGTAGGCCAGTAATAACCAGCACGAATTATTTTGTGAGTTGTGGTATCACCTCCAAAATGACCTCCTGCTGGTCCATCATGCAATTCCTGCAAAACCTTTTCTGCTTCGGTCTTTTCAAGACATCTTAATAAGATTGAATCATAATTTTTTCTGAATAACACATTATCAATGATCTCATATTTAATAGCCTTTAACCTTAAAGCACGTTTACTCTTATAACTGAGATTAGAAGGAGCATACCCATTTTTCAAGTAATAGATAAGATCAGCATACTGAGATTCGGAATCTGTAACACTTATCTGACTTACTTGAATATCTTGATTTGAATCTTGATGTTCTGGTATGTTATGAGCTCCTGCCAATAATCTGCAAAAACCTTGTCCTCTAACAATCTTAGTTGGTTTAATATCAATATCATATTCTTGCAAAGATGTTACCGAGTTAGCTCTCTTTTCTCCTACTTCTTTTTGAATTAATAATTGCCTCACTGCAGAGAATGGGACAATGATTTTTGTATGTGTCTTCAAGAGAAAAGGTCTGAAATGTTTGATTGATTTAAACACGGCAAAGGCTTGTTTTTCAACATCGGAATAATTAAGCTCAGCTCCTTGCAGATTTGAGCTAAAGAAAGAAATTGGTGCCTCAATTTTCTGATCATTGAGCTGTGTTAAAACAGCTGCATAGGATGTCTCGGTGGCCAAAGTATACAAAATAAAATCTTTAGAAAAATCCGGGGTACTCAATGCTGGTGCATTAATGATCGCTTGTTTGATTGCCTCAAAGGCTTCTTTCTCTTTATGCCCCCATTTGAATACTGAATTCTTCTTGATCATATTTTGCATAGGTAAAACAATTAAAGAAAAATCAGGAATGATTCTTTTAACAAAATTGATCTGCCCAAGAAATGATTGCATGGATTTTTTGTTATGAGGTAAAGAAATATCAGAAATTTCTTTGACTCTTTCTGGATCAATATATATACCATCTTTTGAAACAACAAATCCTAAGAGTTTTCCTTCATCCAAAGCAAAGAAATATTTCTTTGGATTTAAGGAAATACCAAACCTTCTACATCTTTCAAATATTTGCTTTAAATCATGTAGATGATTGGCTCTCTTTTTTGAAAATACTGTTATGTCATCAAGATAAACAACAATTGATTTATTGATCAGACCTTTAAATGCTATGTCCATGGCTCTTTGAAAAGTTGCTCCTGCATTTATTAGACCAAAAGGCATTTTCTGATAAGCATAAGTTCCCCATTTTGTTTTGAAAGTTGTTTTCAATCTGTCATCTGGATGAACTAAACTTGATTATAGCCCAAAAATCCATCAAGAAAGGACATAAGTTCAGAACCAGCTACCTTTTGAAGTATCTGTTCCATGGTTGGCAATGGGAAATTGTCTTTTAAACATGCCTTGTTTAAATTTCTGAAATCAATACAGATTCTTATATCACCATTCTTCTTCCTGACAGGTACCATATTGGAAACCCAATTGGAGTGCCTGACCGGAAAAATGATTTTGGCTTTTAAAATTTTATTAAGTTCTGATTTGATTTGACTTTCAAGATTTGGATGAATCTTTCTCAACTTCTGTTGAACAGGTTTAATATCAGGAAGCATTGGAATTGTGTGTTGAATAACCGAAGTATCATACGTTTTTAAATCATCATAATTCCAAGAAAAAACGTTTTTATACTTGTTTAGAAGTTTAATGAATGCATTCCTTTCTTCTGGTGTTAAATTGAGTCCTAAGTTAACGTTTTGAGGTTTAGAATCAGAACCAAGATTTACTAATTCAAACTTCAAAGTGGAACTTTGAAGTTTAGCATTAGTGACTTTCTTGAATCTGTCTTTAATGTCATATAAATCTTCTAATTTAACAACAGATTTCGGAATGGGATTTTCATTACCTTTTGAAGCAATTTGAAAATCATGATCATCTTCGTCAATAATTTTCTCATCATATGATTTCTCTGAAGTCATGAAATTTAAAATATCTTGATCATGATAGAATACTCTCCAATTTGTAACATTATCTGGGACAGATGGGCGAAAAATCAATTCTACAGAAAACCTATCAGGACTGCAATCTTCAGCAGGAAGGAGTTTAGATGCAACATTAGCTAACAAGTCAGCTGATGTATTTTGATTCCTAGGAATAGGAGAAATATCGAATGCTAAAAAATGAGTGGTAAGATCTTGTACTAGGGTTTGATAGTGTTTAAGATGTCCTGAAAGGCAATGAATAGTATTCCTAACTTGTTTTATGACAATTTCGAAATCACCAAAGACTTTCAAGTATTTAACATCTAACCCTATAGCTTTATAAAGTCCTTGAACCAAGGCTTCATATTATGCGGTATTGTTAGTACACTCAAATTCTAACCTACATGACAGCATGGTTTTCTCTCCATATGGATCAATTAAGATGCATCCTGCTCCAGCTCCATCACTAGACTTTGATCCATCAAAATATAATGACCAAAATAAAGATTTATCTATTGACTTATCTACAATTACATCAGAAGTATTTACAATTCTGGAAGAATCGGATTGTGAAAAAATTTCTATTTGAGAAACAAAAGTATTTACAGAAAAAGGTGATTGGGGTGCTTTGAAGTTTCCAAGAAATGATTCAGCAGAATAACCTCCAAGAATATTGTTGTTGAATGCCACAGGTTCATTAGGTTGTTCAAATTCAGTGACAGTGTGGGTCATATGTTTTTCTCATTCAATTTTGATTTGATTTGGTTTCCCTTTGTAGGGAAGCCACATATGTGAATAATCAGTCGAGATATAACCATTGAGTTTCGCAGACCAGTCCCTGCTTAAAATTAATCCATAGAATTCAGGAATATCAACAATCAAAATATCAATTCTTTGGACAATTCTAGGATCGGAAGCTAATCTGATAGTAACTGAATTGATTTCTCCTACAACTTGAACTTTAGAGCGATCCAATTGAACAATATGAACTGCTGATTTCTGTGGTTCAATATTCAATTTAGCACAGACAGAAGTAGGCATTATATTGGAGGAAGCTCCAGAATCAATCAAACAATTGTGCAGATTTTTATTGTACATCTCATAAGTCAAAAGAAAAGGAGGAGTCTGAGAATTTGACTTTTCTCCAATGAGCACGGTATCAGTAGCATCTACCTTATCTGGTGGCTTACCAGCTCCTCTAGCTGCTTTTGCAACTACACCACTTGGTAAAGGAGAAATTGGTGTAGCGTTTAATTCTTTCAATAGCAACTTTTGCTGGTGTTTTAGTTTGCTGAGTTCATGTAAGGAAATGTTGGCTTTGATCTTTTTCATGTCTTCGACAATGTTGTACTCCATAGGATCTGACACCACTAAAGTCTTTGTTGTTGATGTGGGAGGATTAGAAGAGGATGGCTTATTTTGAGTAGGTAATGAAGAATTTTTCTTTACAGGGGATTTGTCTTTGGTACTTGGAGTTGTAATTTTCTTTTTAGGAACTGTTTGCACTGGTTCCGATATAGATTTACTCCTAGTACTTACAGTGCTTAATTCACTGGCACGATACTCAGCCAAAAGTCGAGAGAGATTTCCACTAGGGAGAATTATTCAGGAATTACATATAACTATGGACATAGATCTTATCATGATATTTGCTTCCTTTCCATTTTTGTGATATTTGTGCTGGCAACATATGTAGGGGGTGTGTTTTCCATTACTAACCATAACAGCAAATATAAGCATGCGGGATCCTTTGTCTATCACCATGATTCCAGCAGCTGTGTGAGAGAAGTTGTTGATCAGAGTTTGGCATCACCAAATGATGATTCACTAATGATTACCAGAGATAAATTCAAGCATGAAGAAATAAAGCTACCCATGATCTCTATTAAATTGCAACTGCAATTTCAGCATTTAAGGCATCTTTCCAAGGAATTGTCAATCAACAACAGAGGATATGTTTTGCAGTGTCATAAGAATGACAATGGAGTAGCGTAGGACAGATGTGAATGTTTAGACTTTGGCGATGACCTTTTTACCATAGGCAGCTGGGAACATAAAGATTTTATTAGTAGAGATGGTCAGATGAAGTAGTCATCCCAAGTTTTTCTTTGCTTCAATTGATTAGCGTAATGAAAAGGCTGCAGGGGAACTCATGGGATTATCTCAGAAAAGCTTATGAATTGCATGATTGGATGAATGGCAGTGACTTCCTCTGTCAAATTGTGCAAGATACCAGGGAAACGTTTGAAGGGTGAAAAATACTTACACAAAAACGCAGACCCTCCCAGGTCACGATTTTCGTTTTCAAATTGTGGGCAAACGGAGGAAAATTTCAAAAAACCGCAACGTGGGTTTTTTTGCAGAATATGCCCAATTGACTTTAGCAAAGAAATCGCTCAAAAATCCAAATCTGTTTAAGAGATTTTAATGATTCTTCAAATGTCTGTTTTTTCCAGAAAACGTTTTTCAAAATTGGGTTTGAATCATTCGACTGAAATTCGGTTTGTGTTTGACATTTTTGTCCACATAAGAGATTGTGGATTCATAAGGAACAGATCCAGTGAAATAACATAACTGCTCATCGACTTCAGCTTGACTTTCTCCTTGATCGCTTTCAGATTCAGTCAAACATCGCAAGAACAATTTGCAAAATCGTATGCTGAGATTTTATCCGCTCAAAGACCACATTTACCAAGCTCTATTGGGTTCATTTACTGATTGAACCAGAGTAGCATGGTTCTGAAATAACGTGACTGAGCTTTACTTCTTTTATATATATATTTTTGACTGCGGATCAAGGGGATTTTTCCCAATTTGAAGCAGGCTCACAATGGCGCAGGGAAGCAACCACATATAACATTGCAGTTAAATCAATGACGTGGATCATTTAGCTCAGATCCAATGATTTGCGGGGGACTAAATTAAACAAAGTTTATGAGAGATGCGCCCCCCCGCAAATGGTTTAGATGAAACCACTGATTACAAGATTGACGGCTATGGTGCATTGCGGCACCTTGAGGTTATTCCGTACAAGCCGCTATCACTACCCCCCGCAGGCAGTTTTCGGTTTTTATAAACCATGGGTGGCTTTGTCATAAATTCGGATAGACGTAGTGGGACCCAAAATGTACCATGGGTTCCTTTTGCTTGCGTTAGAGTAAGATTTTATTTTCAGATTTATATTATATATATTATATATATAATATTAAAACAGATATTTTGTAGATTTAAATAATTCTAGAACTTCCAAGAATCAGTTTTAAAACTGATCATAACAGTTAGTTAGATCAAAGAGCAGATATAAAAGCAAAGGGTAAAGGAGGAGATGGGGTTCCGGTTTTCAGAGATCTCCAGACACTGATTTTTGTACTGAGATTTCAAGTGATTAATAAAGGAAATACGAACTTCTAGCATTTGCGGATATTGATTCGTTTTCTAGTTTACATAATGTATTTTCAGTCTTTGAATAAAATGAAGTATCGAAGCAGCAGGTCTCTTTTTGCATATGTAAATAAGAGTTAAAACCCTTAATAGGCGCTCCTTCATTTTAACTGTTCTTTTCTTTTCATTCTTCTAAAGTCTGAGATGATAAATTCTGTACAGCAGCATATTGTTTTGGGCTTTTTCCTTTCATTCTTCTTGTGAACATTTCATTCTATATCAGCAAATAATAGCATTGTGGATCGTTTATAGCATTTTATTTTGAAGATGCAATGATTGAACTCTGGAGGTGATTGAACATGGATCCATATCTCTGTGACATAGTTATTTAAATGGCTTGAGCACGGATTCCTTTACACAGCAAGGAATTGTTTCTCAAGGTACAACAGCCTTCTTCATTATCGTGGGAATTAGGGAGAATAAAATCCCACATTCCATGCAATTCAGTTATTTCTTCATTCTCATCTTCCTCATCTGATACTAAAGATGTATCTTCTTCTTCTTCTTCTTCTTCTGATTCTGCATTAGAGATTGCATTAGGAGGTTTAGATTCAACTTGGTTTCTTCTGAAATTTTGGAATGGTTTCTTGGTAGAAGTTTCAGCTACTTGTTTTTTAATTTCAACCATTTCATTTGACATGGTTTTAAGTACTTTCTGTAAACCTTCCATGTCGTATGGGTCTTTAGCCTTTTTCTTTGAATCATCTTTGAAGCTGAATTTCTTTGATTTCCTTTCCTCAATAGCATTTTTCTTTTCTAGAGAAATAATTCGTTTTTCTACTGCAATAGCCTCTTTCATATTCTCGGCTAATGTAGGTTTTGCAGCTCTATCTACAAAAATTGCTATGTTCGAAGGTAAGGCAGTTATGTACCATTCACTTCTGACTTGTTCACTAGGCCTTGAATCTGTGTGAATTTTGTTCAAAAGTTTGTTGAATCTAGCGTTGAATTCTTTAATGGGTTCCTTGGGTTCTGCTTTCAAATTTGAGAGATCGTTGATTAAAGTAGCTATTGATCTGTCATCTCCAAATTTGGTTAAAAAATGATCTGCAAAAATAGCCCAACTTGTTATGGATCCCGAAGGTAATGAGAAGTACCATGATCCTGCTGCTCCTTGAAGAGTATAAGGGAATAGTCTGACTACAACATCTTCATGTGTGACTCCATTCAAATTTATAGCCAGCATAAAGTTATTGATATGTTCTTCAGCTTGAATGTTAAGATCTGGACTAAATTTTGGAAGCCATTTTCCAAGATTGTCTGGTAAATCATGTAAAGGTGCAGCCATGTTGACTGCCCCTGGAGTAGCCCATGGTCTAGCCATTATTGGAACAACTATTGGAGGAGTAGTAGAAACTGGTGGTGTTTGAATAGAAGTTTTTGGAATAGATGATGTGGAGATTGATGATGATTGAAGAGATGATGATTGAGGAGATGATGTGGAAACAACTGTACTTTGTTGAGTTGGGATTTTGGAAACAGGTAATTGAATATTAGATGTTGAACTTATATCACTTACTGATTCCGATTGAGTTTTTCTTGTCTTGACTCTACTAGGTAAAGGGAATTATTTCGGAGAAATACCAAGTTTTTCACTTTGAAGCCTAGTAAGAGGTTTCGAAGAAACAAATTTTGAAGTTACACTACCTTCAGATATTTCAGACTCTTCTAGAGATAATGAGAATCCTTTCAATTTATGAATTAAATCTTGAACTTCAGGAGACTCAGGATTTTGATTGTCTGAATGTTTTGAGATTTTGGTAGTGGGTGTATGAATATTCTTCACAATTTCTTCTATAGGATTTTGTATTTCAGAAGAAATTGAAGAAGTTGATGAGGGTGTTTTGCTCTCAGAATGGCTTGTGGGTAAATATTTACTTGCCATTCATAGCTCATGCCCTCCTTCTAGCGCCAAAAATGTTGAAGCCTAGAAAATCTTTGCTTCAAACATTGGGGAAAACCACCTGGTCGGGACCTTAGGACAGCTCCTTTTCCATTTGGTATGGTGGCTCCGACTGGATTTAAAGGACCAGTTTCCTTATAACTAAATGGGTTGGTGATGGGTTGATTTGGATGGGTGAAAATGGGACTAAATTGACTGAAATAAAACTATTTAATTTAAACTAAATACTGATAAATAAATTCTAACACTAACCCGGGTAATTATATGTGAATACAACTTAAGATTGTTCCAATTTAACAATAACCATGAAAATGTATTATTATATAAATTGAAATGTGCAGAAACAAATAAAGATAACTCTGTTTAAGAAATTAAACAAAGTTGTATTAACGTATTGCATTCATCATTGTATACCATCTATATATACTTATGAAAGATAACGTTTCAATTGTACTCAGAAATGATATATAAAAAGAAACGTTGTGAAAACCAAATATATATAAATGATAGAAATTTTTAAAGTGAATATCATAAGACAAAAGAAATCAACAGTGAACAGATAGAAATACCTTATTCATCTTGAAGACTTTCAAATGAAATCTGATACTCTGATCCAGTAACTTTGATGCAAAATCAAATTCCAAGGTATAGAAATGCAACACTTCAAAGATAATTCCACATAAAAATCACCAGATGTGATCCTTTTGAAAAATATATAAGACAATGGAGTACAGAAATGTAATCTCCAAGTCAAAAAATATTAAGATCTAGGACCCCTCTCTAAATGCATGAGAAGGGTTTAAATACTACTTAGCTTAAATCTAAAAAGAGTCTTATTACAAAAATTAAGGATTCGGTTCAATGACCGTCCTTTTCCTAGGCTAAAATACAGTAAAATTAAAACTAAATCTAACTATCTATGAACTTGATCTTTAAACTTGCAGGCATCTAGCATAGTTTTGAGAAGATGTGGTTGACCGACTTCAAAATTAAACTGTCCTGAAAAGACAGAGTCGGCAAGTGTAGGCGCAATTTTCTCTGTAGAATTGATGATACAATTAAGCGCACTGTGCTGACTGTGTGGCTTCACCAAGTATGTCCAGTATGAGTCCCAATTTAATCTTGTTAGCCCTTGGATTGATTTTGCTATTTCTTCTGCATTTTGCCTCCATTCTGTTTGCAGTTGATGTGCCTGTGGGAGATATCCTGGAACAGTTTCTGAAATCAAATTAGCTTTGTGTAAATTATCATTTACACAATTCGTAAGAGTGTTTTCCGTTGTAGCCACCTCCTCTGCTGCCTTCTCTTCCCTTCTGATTTGTGCATTCTCCTCTATTGGAGCTTTTTTTTCCGTTATTTATTTTGCAATTTCATCTCAACTTCACTTTTCCATTTTCTCCTTTTTCCTTTTGTTTCTTTTTTTTATAATACTTCAGCCAAGGTAGTTTCTTCTTTATAGATTCGCTCTTTCACAGTAATTTTTCTCTTTGCCGAACACGCTCCACATCTTTTTCTTGCTCAGCATTAAGTGCCTTGATTTTGGTCAATGTTTCTTCATTTTTCTTTACAGTTATTTCCATTCTCTTCAACTCCCGACTTTTCTTAATAAGAGCTTTATGTTTCCCTGAGAGCTCCTGATCTCCAACAGCTTTTTCAGTCACTTCTAAAAGCTTTATAGGGGATAATTTGGAAAAGTCACATACCCTATCTTATGGTAGAAACTGTGTCAAATTTCCCACTTGGATATTGAACTTTGTGAACAGCGTCTAAAACATTCTTTTTTGGTACTGTCTGTCCATGTTTGTTTTTCTTCAATGGTTCATCTCTTTTGGTCCACTCCTGTGTGCATTCTGACAGATTCGCATGTTCTCTGGAAAAATCTTCCATGAATTGTCTATTGTAAGTCGTCTGAGGTTCCAGCAACTTATACATTAGTCTCAAATCTTCCGTGGTGAATGACCCGATTAGCTCTTGAGCTGGAGTTATGAATTGTCTGTCTAAAATATCGGTGCTCTCTAGCACCCATTTCACCAATGGGAGAATCCTTGGCCTTGCCGCTATCCTATGCAGAAATGAACAAGCCAGTTCTTTGAGGGTTGCTTCAGATGTATTAGTAGAACCTGCTGTAGCCATAACTTTTAATACCACAAGATTTTCTTCTTCCAGCAAATTATACATTCCTTCCCAAGTGGATATACCGGCATCTTTATTGCAAGCGGTGTCTGTATATAGTGAAGCCATTTCTCTGTTTTCAGAATTCGAGCTCTTCTCCTTCTTACCCATAATGTTTAGTGAAAGCTTTGTATAGACGCTATATTGGACAAGTGACGCTTAATGAAAGTTAAATGGGAGTACGGCATGAGAAAGGTGATGAGACTGCTTTAGCGTTACATGATGAAATATATTATTTTAATCGTGAAATCCACTTTCAATCAAAACAAAATCATGTTTATTAATTGTCAATCCAGTCATTTAATCCAATCATTAAAGGTGACAATGCATTTGATATATGTGAAGATTGTTCGAACAACGCTGCCTTTATATCTCCATGATATCGCGATTACGATTTGTCGCCACAGATCGCAATGTCGCAATGTCGCAATATCGCAAATGAAACCATCGCACTTTAAAATAAAGTAAAAGAGAAAATTGGCAATATTAAAAGCGACATCGCAAAACGCAAAAAAGCGAAATTGTAAATAGTACAAAGGGTATTCGCTTATCATTTCGTCATGCTTATGCATCGTGACAAATATGTTTATTGCATAGGATCTTTGGGATCGCATTATCGCAAAAGCGCAAAATTGCATTTTCAGTTTTATAAAAGATATATACCATTTTGCGATGGATGCGCTATTTTGTTTAAAGAACAATTTTATTGTAACCTATCATAAAATTAAGTGTTTCTTAATGTTATTTCTAAGGGATTTCTCTAAGTTTATGATAGAAAGTTTTATTTTAAAAGGAAAACAAATCCTAATTGATTTTTTGGATTTTTTAACTAAGGGTCCCCATTTATTTAGCATTATTACTAATATTAAATAAAAGGGGGGTTGTTGCTGGTCACAACACAACCTTATCCTCTAAAACAATTACATATTTGAAAAGTATGTATGGGACTCATCACTAGATGACCACTTAACTGACCTCCTCTAAAAATAAAACAAAACCCTGTTTTTAGGCAAAATTGTCTTTTTCTTCCACGAATGATTTGGCTTCTAATTTATCTTCATTTTGTGGTATTTAAGTGATGAATGACTATTTTCATGCTCCTCTAACACTTGAATAATACCCAATTGTCCATAAATTCTCAAAAATCTCCTTAAAAGGCTCCCACACAGTACACTACGAAAGTAAGGCAGTTTTGTAGTGTACTTTTGTAGCGCTTAAAAAATGCCATTTACCTTCAAAAAATTTTATTATTTACTTTGGCATGCTTTTCATCATGCTTATACATATCTCCCACACCAATTTCACCTCTTTACAGCTGCAAAAACTAGATCAAAAAGCAAGAAGAAAAGGTACAATAGTTTCATAGTGTTTTGGTGTCCTTCAAGCCAAGGCACGCTACGAAACTGCTAAAAATTGCTGAAATGCCAGATTTCTGTATAACTTGAAAAATGAACCTCATAGTGCCAAGACCTTGTTACTAACATGAAATTATCCTTAAAAACCATAAACCAACTCACCTTATGATCCTTGAGGCATTTCTTCCTCATTTATAATTGGTTGAGCTATTGGCTCTTGAAGCACTGTCATTTTAAGGCCTTTTTTCTCTAACTCTTCATGAATTAGTTCAAGCTGCTCCTGGAGGTCCTTAAATTGGTATTTCAATCTTATATTGGTGCTTTCAGATGTGTGTTCATACTCCTGACACATTTGGCCTCTTTCCTTGCTGGACTGTTCCATTTGATAAGCTGTCGTGTGTTATCAAAAGTCATGGAAATAGTGTCAACTTGTTCTTCTCAAATTGCCTTCATATTTTCAAATTGAATCTTCTCTACACTATGTTTCCTTGCTTCTCTTTTCATAACAAAAATTTCATGATTGGCCAATTTCAATTGTTCTTCAAGGAGCTGCAACTCTATTTTTTCTATCACCTTCTCTTTTTCTTACTTTGATTTGCTAATTTCATCTTTCTCTGTAGGTGATCAGATATCAATGACCTACTGTGGAGGTTGGACTGTGACAGTAGGTGGTGGAAGCTCTTTAATTCTCTCTAAAAGCTTCCTAGCATGCCTTGTCATAGGCTTTCTTGCTTGGAACATGAAACCTGCATCCTCTCCCTTAAATTCTAATTTCTTTATAGATTTATCCTTTTTTAACTTTTGTCCACCTTCCTCTATATCCTCAACCTATACTATAGGATTTTCTTCTATGTCAATTCCATGTAATATATCTTCAATATTTCCTTTATCTATTGCTCTATCCTCTACAACCACTATTTTCTCTTCTAAGGCCATTGTTTGGCTCCTTGTCCTCTGTTAGGTCCTTATATTACTATTATAGTCCCTTATTGTTGTTAGTGTAACCCCCTTATTGTTATTGTTGTACCATTGTAACCCCCATATTGTTATTATTTTGCCCTTACATTATTATTGTTACGTCGGCTAGGATTACATTGTGGCCCCATGGACTCCTATATATAAAGAGGAGGTTTTGTCATTTGTATCCTCCAAGAATTTTTTATTCATGTAATGTATTAGAGGTTGCCCCCTCGAAGTGGCTTATTTCTAAGGTGTTGATATCTATTTTCTTCTCTTTTTGGAGCTGGTTTCACAACATTTGGTATCAGAGCTTTGGATTCTAGGGTTTTTTTGCCCCAAACAGGTCATTGTGGCATTTTCGCTATAACATTTTTTCTACGAAGGTTCAAAAGCTGAAATTTATAGAGTACGAAGCTGAAATCCTGAGGAACATCGTTGCAAACTTTTAGTGTTTGGTTCGCAACATTTTCGAAGATATGATCTATGGATGTTAGGTCTTTTTGCAAGCTCCCGAATTTAACCTAAATAGGTCATCGTGGAATTTTCACTATAATTGTTTTTTTACAAAGGTTCAGAAGCTGAAATATTTAGGGAGCGAAGAAGAGATCCTGAAGAAGCGTGTCACAAAATTTCAGATCTTGGTACACAATATTTTTTGAGATATGGTCAGTGGAAGTTAGATATTTTGCAGGCTCCCGAATTTCATCTCAAAGAGGTGATCGTGGGAAAATCTTCATAACTCTCTCTCTGAGCATCGGATTGGAATTCTGTAAAAAGTAGCTGCAAGTAAAAGGACTGTAGTTTTTTCTATATCAATTTCAAAGCTGAAGGAGAAAAAAATGATACGTTCCAGGTCATACAATTTCGCTCTACTGAACCAGTCCATAAATACGTCATCGTAGGAGATTGGGAATCACTTTGCCTTGAAGAATCCAAATCAGGTCAAACCTATGGCATTCAAAAGAAGATTCAAAGGGCTACTTCAAGGCCAAATTTCAGATATTGAAGATCTTAAATCACAAGGATAATTCAGTTTCTTGTTTACTCACATCTTGTTTTTGTTTCGCAGGTTTGACCACTTTTGACTTCTGGTTTGCAAGTGGAATATTTGGTGTGTCAAAACTCTACAATTTCTCTATCTCCATCATAATTGACTCACTTCACTACAAGGAAAATACCCTCCAGTGGATGTTTATGAGGAACCCCTTACAAAAATACCCTATACATCCATTTCTAGTAGAGGTTACTAGAGGAGGTTGGTGGGAGAAGGGTTTTGTGGATGTTTTCCGCTCGGTGCGCTTATCATCCAACATCGCACCAGTGCTCACTACAAGAGAAAGAATCGGTGTGCACAAAAAATTGGCACATTGGACACTGTGTGCTCCGTACACACCCACCTAGTGTTTTGTATTACTGTAGAGCACTGGTGCTTCACAACTCTTCCGCGTCGGTGCATCATAAAACATTGCGCCAAAACTGAAACCGCCCAGTGCGGTATTAAAAAACCGCACCAGTGCATCATAAAACAATGTGCCAAAACAGAAACCAACCAATGCATTCATAAGAAACAACACCAGTGCACCTATAAACTATGCACACCAGCAAAGGGTTAACTAAAAAAAAATTACAGCGAAAAAACAGGATTTTTCACTTTTTGTAGTGCTCGAGAGCTCTCAATCACTAGTGCGCTCTACAAGAGATAGCACCGATGCGCATAAAAAATTAGCACATTGGACACAGTGCACTATGTACACACCTGCCCAGTGCTTCCTATTGTTTTAAAGCACCGGTGCTTCACAACTCTTCTACGCTGGTGCATCGTAAAACACCATGCCAGAAGAAAAGTTGCCCAGTGCGGTATTAAGAAAAAATACACTGGTGAATCATAAAATAATGTGCCAAAACAAAAACCAACCAATGCATTCGTAATAAACAACATTGGTGCACCTATAAACCACGCGCACTAGCAAAGGGTTAAATAAAAAAAAATTTCGTCAAAAAAGCCAGATTTTTCACTTTTTGCAGTGCTCCAGAGCTCTTAATCACCAGTGCACTCTAGAAGAGACAGCACTAGTGTGCACAAAAAATTGGCACATCGGGCACCGTACCCTCCGTACACACCTTCCCAATGCATCCTATTACTGTAAAGCACTGGTTCTTTACAAATCTTCCATGCCAGTACATCATAAAACACTGTGCCAAAACAAAAATGGACCAGTGCGTTCATATGAAATAGCACTGGTGTGCTTATAAAACCCACGCACCAGAACAGGGTTAAATAAAAAAAATTATGGCAAAAATACCACATTTTTCACTTTTCTCAGTGCTCTAGAGCTCTCAATCACCAGCGCACTCTATAAGAGAAAGAAATTGTCACAAAAAAAATTGTCACACTCGACACCGTGCACTCCATACACACCCAACCAGTGCGTCCTATTACTGTAGAGCACCGGTGCTTCACAACTATTTCTCCCCGGTGCATCATAAAACACCGCGCCAAAAAATAAATAGCCTAGTGCAGTGTTAAGGAACCCCACCAGTACACTACACCAAAATAGAAACTGCTCGGTGCGGTCTTAGGAAACCGCACCAATCCAGTTATAAAACCCCACACACTGGAACAGGGTTAAATAATAAAAAAATTATGGCTAAAAAACAACTTTTTCGCTTTTCTCAGTGCTCCAGAGCTCTCAAGCACCAGTGTAGTTTCTCCTTCTCTGAGCTGCCATGACATCGGTGCTCCCATTGCACCCATTTACTCCCACTGCTACTGTGCATTGCCCACCAATCTCCAGCTTTCATTTTGCAAAACGGTGGCCAAATTTTCTTTTGCAAATTCTACAGCCAATATGCCCATGTGATGATGAAATGTACAGGTATTTTTCTTATTTTTCCATAATTAAGCTTTTTAGTGGATTAGAATTTGAAATAACGTTAAAATTAGCCATTTAAAAGAAAAAAAATAGTTGTCGCTCGGTGTGCACAAGCCATTCAGCTCGCACCGGTAAGCAATGATGCCTATAAAATTTTCAAGCCACACTACAACCGATGCGAACGGTATCCGCACCGTGTCTGGGGTGGTACCGAAAGGTGCCCCATGTTATTTTAAAAAAAAAAAAAGTGTGGTGCAGTCATTTAACCAGTCGCACCAACAGGCTTTCCAGGTTTGTCCTGACCAGTGGTACACCCACTGAGGACAATATATATTTCATTACAGGGATATCGAGGAGAGGGGTGGATTTTCTCTCATTTCGAGAGGTTCCAGCTGGTTGTGTAGTAGGGAGTCAGTTAATTTACTCCCATAGATACATTGGAGCAGATGTACTGTCTCCTTTAGATATTCATGTTGCTGGAGGTCAGTTACGTATTGGTGCATTTGGTAGATAAGATGTGCAGTGGCTCTCACTTATCATTTCAACCATTTCACACAACACTAGTAACGAGAAACACATTATTTTCTTGCTTCTATATTATGTTGATTCTTTAGTACAAGAGCCATGACATGTCAAGTAGTCTGCCATTTTTTTGCGGCAGTTCTGTACAACCTATTTAGTCAATTTAGTGTTCCTAAATTTCTTCCATTAATTATCAACCAGGGCTAGTAAAATAATGAAGTGTGGTGCACTATATGTGCATAAGTGACCTTTCCCTTACTTTGTTGTATATGGTTTTTTATTGTTTTTGGGGGTTTGTCCTTTTGATCCTTAGTGTGCTACCCTAAGCTAGTCTAGAAAAGTGAAAACAAATCTAATTAAAAAGGAAGAAAAGGAAGTATTATGAAACTAAGTTAATTTACTATAGGAGAAACCAAAGTTTATGGATTAGTTCTAAGACCTAGTTCTGAACAAGAAGGTAAAGCAAGTACTTCATTCAGTGATTAAACCTAATCCATGGATCTATGACTCAATTGAAATTTTAAGACAAAATTAAAGCAGGGAAGATTGTCAACTATTTTACTTTAGGTTGTTTCAACATTCAATTATTAGGTCAAAACCCTATGAGATGAAATCAACTATTTGTACCTTAGTTGCTAAAGTCTAAAACAGAAAATACAGAATGCTATTGAAATTTATCTAAGATGCTTTTGTTACTCCATCTACCCAATATGTACAGAGTGACCCCTTTGTGGTAATGTTTCTAAGCAACTGTTACATTTTCCTAAAGAATTACAATAACTCAAATATTGCATTAAATCTAGTCATCTAATTATCCTTGCAAAGTATATTCAGATTAGTCTCTTTCAGGATGACCTTTAAAAAGATTGTTTTGTTGCAATGAAATGAGGATATTCTAACTAAAACCAACTAAGTGAATAATTAAATTATCAGTCTCATCCAATTCTGAAGCTTGTGACCCCTTGGTATGGCTTCGGATAAATCAATTACACCCTTAATTCTTAGCAAGAAAATGACAAGAAATGAAATGCATTCAACCACTACACTTATAAGGCATTTAACCATTCAATTTAAGATTTAGTAAATAGAATTAATGGATTTCATAAATGCTTAATTAGACACAACAATTGACAAAAGATGAAAGCATTAAACTAAGAAACCATGTTTCTCAACAGTTCAATCTTTATTCCAATCCTGAAGACAGAGTTACCTATCTCCTTGAAACATTTTGGAAGGCAAATCTCCATAGTTGCATCTAAAATATTAAAAACTGGAAATTAAGCAGGAACAAAAAGTACTAAATAGAATTGAAACAAATCTAACTAGAAAGCATTAAAAACCCCCTTTAGCAGCAGGGGCCCTCTACTACCAAGTTGGTTAACTCTTTAGCTCCTTAAAAATGTAATCAAAACAACATCTGGGAATTGATCTTCTTTATTGAAACAGAGTTTTAGAAAATAGAGTATCCCACTGTAATTCTGAACTTGTGCTACAAAAACTTCCCTTTTTCTCGAAATTGTAGAACCTCTATTTATAAATAATTTGCATAACTAACTATGAATAAATATAGCTACAGGTGTATCTTTTAATTATGATCAAACTAGGACTCTTAGGACTCATGATTTTCTACGCAACAAATCAAGAGTCCTAATTGCTATGTGAAACGATCTTTGACTTTGAGCTTTAACCATCGGTTTAGGCCTCTTTATTTTTCGATCTATTCCTGATGAATAAGATGAAATCCATGTGGGAGGGATTCTGAGACTACCCATATGGACCATTCCTTCATCTGAAACCTGTAACATGTTCAACCACAACAGTAGGTACGGAACATCTGGTCAGCTGCAAAACAGGCTGCATTCTGTAGCTAATTTGCAAAAACTTATTAAAATAGAAAAAATCATGAAAACACAATATGTCAATCATTTGAATGTAACCTTAAGACAAACCTTATCATTCTTCCTTGATTAGGGCTTATGAATTGATGGAATAGAAGTGAAATGAGATGAGAAATATGTAAAGGAAAGGGTAATTCTGGGGTTCAACATACCCCCACTGCAAAATCATTGCATGTCTTCATGCAATTTTCCAAAATTTTAAGTTCGTATCCCTTATTGCATGTGCTCTGATACTTCAGCCAAACATTCAGCCTTATTTTTCTATTCCTTTTGGAAGTCAGTGCCATCCTTGGCTTTTTCATGAGCAGTTTGAATCTGAGGTTTATGAGTGCTCTATTTAACCTCTTGTTCTTCTTCTTCAGTTTCCTGTTTTCCTTGTGTAGTATCTATAGCTTTAAAGTAGAGTTATCATTCATTGTATTTTTCAACTTAACTTTCTCTTTCAAAATCTCATTTTCATTCTTAATTTTCCTATTCAATATTTCTAATTCATACTTATCTTGATTAAGAGTTTCAATTAAAGGTTCTTGTGGATTGATAGGTATTTATTGACTCATTGAGGCACTTCTTTCCAATGATTCCACATAATCATATATTCGTTGCTAGACTGGGTCTATACTAGGAGATCTCGTACTAGGGCCTTCTTCAAAATGATATAGAGGAGAGTTTTGAGGACTGAACATAGGAGAATTGTTAACAGGTGTTTAAACTAAGTTTTCTTCATCTTCTATATTTATGAATTTTGTCTCCTTTGTCAATGTATTTTTCATAATACCTCGGAGTCTAGAGCTCCTTCTCAGCTTTGGTGGATTCTCATCCTCTTTATTAATACCCTCACTTGCTTTCTTTTCTTTTCCTCTAGCCCTAATTTGTTTTCTAATTTCTGTTAACTTCTCAGAAATTATTTCTTCATATTCTTCTTGTGGTGGAGTGTGAAGTTTTTTTTCAATAACCATTTCAATTTTCTTTCTTCTGCTTCTCCTAACATTTCTTTTCGTAGGTGGTGATTATGCCCGTTCTTGAAAATGATTTCTCACAAGAAAATCTTCTCAATTTTCCCCTATGCTCTTTAAGTGAAATTCAATCAATATTTTTACTAAACCATGATGATGCAGAGTGGTTTATAAAATTTGGACTCTCTTTTGGACATTGGAAGCCATTCTCTTTAGAATATTGAGAAAAAATAAAGGTAAGTTTATCTCACCATCTTCTAGAAAATTGATTAATAGCTTGATATGGTAAACATACATAGTTCCAAACCTCCCTTCACATGTTATAAATTTTTGCAAAATTAGTAGCATGTTTCTCCACTTACTTTTCAGAGCGGTACTTGGAATTCCTTTTCTAAAGATTGAAACATCCATACCTAGATTTTTAAGCATCTCCTTCCATAACTCATTATGAAATTATTTATTTTTGAACCGCCATTCTCCTTGTCTTGGGAGTTCTGTTGCTTCAGCCAAAAATGATTATGTTATTGTGAATTTTATGTCTCCAATCTCTACCTCAGCCCCATCAAAAGATCTAGCAAATGATTTGGTAATATCCTTATGGAATCCATCAAAATTTTCTACAAAATTCAACCATCTTGCTTGTTGTAGTAGCTCCCTGACTTGTGGATATCCCTCCATATATTTGATTCCTACCGGCTCTGTTCTGACAATTAGACCCATTCTTCTCCTATGCAGAGTATCTTCTCCTTCAGAATTACCTTTCTGTGTTTGAAAATGGATTGGCTGCAAAGTGTGATGAAGGTGAATGAATGATGGAGGTAATCAAGCTTGTTGAAGAGAATGAAATGGTTACGGATCTGATGGAGATTTTATGGTGAACTTGTGGGGAAATAAGTGAATGATAAGATCTTAGAGAGACGTGGCCTAATAGGTCATGTTTATGATTATGACCATTAGTCATTAATCAAGGGTCTAATGATGGATCGTTATGGAACGTTAGATAAGGGATATGGTGAAGATATTTTAGGACAAGGATTAATCAATTCGAATGATAGGTTGTTTAGGAACCATATGATTATACACATTTTACATATTTCATATTTTGACTTTTCACTATTAAAATAATTTTTCACAATCTAACTCAGAATGTAACCTTGTTGTATGTTGTGCTTGATATTGTTCCTTAGGTCCTCCTTTTTGTGGCATGGTGGTCTTTAGAACATAGTCCTATAGTAAATTATTGCAATCATCTTGTCCTTATTTGTTGGAGTAATCTGATTGGCTACAGAATAGAATCACCTGCAGAATGTGAAATAGCTGTAGAATGTACCTGTCAAAAGAATATGAAGTATGGATATGGAATGTGGATGTGGAGTGAGATGGAACATGACTTGTGAAATGGAATGAAAGTGGAGTGAGATGGAGTGAAACTGGAGTGAGATGGAGTGGAATTGTAAAATGAAATGAATTTTGAAATTTCTCTCAAATGGTACATCAGACTTCCCTGAAATGTTTTGAGGTTGTTACCATTAATATTATACATCTTTCGACAAAAAATCTCAGCCAATGGTTGAACGGATCTCCAAAAAAATGAGAAATGGTTGTAGGTGAAAGTGGCCAATTTCTTGAAGAATACACACTAAAAATTTCCGAAATTTTCTATGTTTATTTAACCTACCTCAATTCGTTTACCATAAAATTTTCAGGACCAACGGATGCACGGTTTTAAGCTGATGATCAAATCAATTTCTGCCCTGTTTCACCCTTCATGCTGCCCAATGTTGCAACAACAAAAAATACGCCACGAAATCATTTTAAGGAAAAATCGAGTTATTCAAAAGGGAAAATGTTTATTTTTATTTTTTCTACTGCTACATGATTTCAGAATTTCATTTTGATGAAGAAAAGGTGCTGCTATGCAAAAATACTGAAATCTGTCCTATTCTATCAAAAATGA